>ML809507.1:0-61302 GCA_009831015.1 Picea engelmannii | reverse complement strand
ATTTAGGAGGTTGTTATGATTAGGGTTCTCTTATTAGTTATTAAAAATGATGGAGTTTTCCTTATGAAGGGTGTGGATAATATTTTATTTGGATCTTATCTCATTGAGAGGTTTCCCAACCTTAAGAGGCAAGTGAATAGGAGTGGATTCCTTCCATAAAATGATCAACTGTAAGGTGTTTCCCTACCTTAAGGGTTTTAATATTAATAAAGTGTGGAGAATTTCTTAATATCATTGTTTTTTATTCAATTTATAGGATTTAGGATCATAGCAAGGGTTGATAATGGAGGAGAGTTCTATGGGAAATATATTGAGTAATTATGTGAACAATGTGGAATAGCACAAAAAAATACAACTCCATACACACATCAATAAAACAAAGTTGCAAAAGGATGAAAAATATGCTAATGGAAAAGGAAGGAAGTATGCTTAGTGGTCTAGTCATAAAACAAAAAATCTAGGCAAAGGAAATAGATACTACATGTTATTTGATCAACCAAACACCTACATCAACACTAGTTTATAAAACTCCTCATGAGGTATGGACTAATAAGAAACCCTCTCATGTACATCTCAATTTTTTTGGCTATGATGCTTATGTGCATGTTACAAAGGAGAAAAGGATCAAGTTATACAATAAATCAAAGAAATGTATCCTTATTGGTTATAAACATGGAGTAAAAGGATACAAAATTTTGAATCCAATAATAAGGAAGAGTGTTTATATTCATGATTTGATCTTCACATAAGTTAAAAGTACTTCCAAGAATGAAGATGAACCAAGAGAAGGAGAACCAAAAAAAAACAAAGTTTGTGTTGGAGCATGGAGAATCTAACTCAATAAATGAAGTTGAGTCAAATGAACCAAATGAGGAGGAGGAACTACAAACCCTAATCTTAAGGAGATCGATTTCAGTGAGAAGGAAAACATAAAGGTACAGTCCACTTGATTTTCATTATTCCTTTGTTTTATCTACTATTGCATATGATCTTATGGTTGTTAGAGAGGCAGATGATTCTAGGGAAGGTAAACTATGAAAGAAGGCCATCATATAAGAAATGGAGGTATTGGACAAAAATTAGGCATGGGAATTGATCAAGTTTCCCAATGGAAGAAAACCTATTGGTATCAAATGTGTGTTCAAGAATAAGTTCAATACATATGGTGAAATGGAGAATTACAAGACTCGCCTAGTAGAAAAACGATATTCCTAGATGGAGGGAATTGACTTTGGTGAGATTGTCTCTCCTATTGAAAAATTGTGTTCCATTAGATTTCTATTGTCTCTTGCTGGAATAATTGATCTTGAAGTAGAAAAAATGTATTTAAAGACAAAATTCCTTCATGGGAACCTAGAAGAAGAAATCTGCATGAAAAATCTAAAAGAGTTCATAGTGAAGGGTAAGAAGGAGTTGGTTTGTAAGATGAAAAAGTCATTATATGGCCTAAAGCAAACCCCAAGAATGTGGTATCAAAACTTTAATACTTACATACTAGAACTATGATTTTTTAGAAGCAAGGCTAGCCATTGTTTGTATTCCAAGTAGGTTGGTGATCACTTTATTTATGTAGTATTATATGTTGATGATATGTTTCTAATTGGAAACAAAAAGGATATCATCAAGGAGGAAAGTCTCAATTATCCTCTAAGTTTGACATGAAGGATCTTGGTGCTACAAAATTTATTTTGGGTATGGAGATTAAAATAGATCATGAAAACATGCAACTTAGGTTAAACTAGAGGAAGTATGTTGAGACAATTTTGAAAAGATTGAATATGGGGGAATCTAAATAGGTCAAGGTTACTATTCTTGTAGGAGCAAAGTTATCTATAGAATAGTGTCTGAACACATAGGAAGATGCATAGAGCATGTCCCATGTTACCTATGCTAGTGTTGCTAGTATTTTGATGTATGCTATGGTCTGCACTAAACCATATAGTGTCCATGTAGTGGGAGATTTGAGTAGATATATGTCAAAACTAGGGAAGGAGCATTGGAATTCTATAAAGAGAGTCTTTAAGTATTTGTGTGGAACTACAAATTATGCAATATACTACCAAGGAAGACTTGGACCAAATAGAGTGATAGATGTTGAAATATTGTAACATCAAAGAATGTTCTAATTATATTTGAGTTATTATCTTATAGATCAAATCCCCTTTTGCGGATTCATCATGTTGGGTCTTGTAGAAGATAAAATCCCCTTTTGTGGATTGGCCCACCCATATTTATATGGTGGTATTTTTAAATTCGGCCCCTAATGTTTACAAAGTGGTTTTAACCACTTCTAGAAGAATTTGACCCTACTAAGTGAAGAGACATAAGTCTAGTGTCTCCTCAACTAGTATTTATATGTGAGGACGGTGCCTCACTTGTACACACTCACACTCACTCATCTAGTGTGCATATCTTGAAGGTAGTTGCAGTTGCAGGAGGAAGGATAAGAGAGGCGCATGATCAGTCTTAGTTTATTCTTGGTGTTTTGGTCTTAGTCTTGGAATTGTATTGGAAATCTGTTATTGAGGAAGTTTTTGTTGGGTTTTCTCCCCCATGAGGTTTTCCAAGGATAAAATGTTGTGTACCTTGTGATTATGTTTCTTTAAGTGATACTCTTTATGTTTTTGTTTTGGAAATGCATTTAATGCTCATGTAATTTGGAAATAACCTAATAACAAAAGTAAAAACTTAACATGGTATCAGAGCTTGACTAAATAGAGCATCTTTCACCGGGTATCTAGACGTCATTGTTGTCGTACAAGAAAATTAGGGATTTCTACTAAAGAGGAATTTTTGACCAAAAACTATCTTGGGAAGTACACCCTGCCCTAGCACATCTTTTGGCATCTTGAGTGAACTTTTCCAGTGGCCAATTTCTCTGAAAAGTCAAACCCTAGTTTTGATCGGTACCAAAAAACCAAAACTAGTACCAGAAGTACCAATCCATAATTGAGCAGGTCAAGTTTAAAGGGGTAAAACTTTGATTTTTCTAAAACAACCAGCTCCAGCAAACTCACCTCAGTCAAGCACATCTCCTGGTAAGCTTAGTTTCAATTTTTGAGCACTTTCATTTTCTGGCCATTTTCTTAGCTCCAGGTCAAGATGTTTGCAACCACCAAGCTTGTTGACAAGTTAGAAGGCGTGTAAAATTTTTGGGCCTAGAAGTACATAATTGGACTCATTCTTGAAGAGAATGACCTTGCAAAATTCATAAAATAAAATGTACTGGAACCTGAAGAAAATGCATCCAAATAGAAGTACAAGAAGGATATGATTGAGGCCAAAAGAATAATTGCAGATTCCATTAAAGACCACTTGATCCCTCAAGTGTCTTTTAAGAATACTCCAAAGAACATGTTTGATGCCCTAACTAGAATGTATGAAGGAAAGAACATCAACCGAAAGATGAACTTGAGAACCCAACTCAAGAATACGAAGATGAAAAAAGGAGAAAAAGTTCAAGACTATTTCTATAGGGTTTCCCAATTCAAGGAAAAGTTAGAGGAAATTGGTGACAACTTGGATGAAGATGAAATCATAATGAAAATTCTCAATGGTCTCACAAGGCCTTGGTATTCCTTCATCCAAACTATTTGTGCAAGAGAAGAGAAACTCCAATTCGACAGTTTATGGGAAGAATGTGTTCAAGAAGAAGCAAGAGTGGCCAACCGAGAAGTCATCCTATTAAGAGATGAAGATCAAGCCCTAGATACTCATGCTAAGCATGGGAAGAAAAATTTTCATTTTCAAAAGGAGACCCACTTTCATAAAGAATCTCACTCTCCAAAGAGATTCCAGAAATATCATAAGGATCAAAGAAAGGGAAAAAAATTATCCTCATATCAATGTTATCATTGTGATAAGATGGGACACATCGCTAAGAACTATCCTACTAGAAGGGAAGAATAGAAGAGGAGAAATAACAAAAGACATCATGCCCATGCAGCTGAAGATGATGAGCCGCCCAAGAACTTAACTAAAGAAGATATTGAATATTATGTTTTGTTTTCATCCCTCTCGTGATCTGTGACACATGGAAAGAATACTTGGCTCATAGATAGTGGTGCCTCTAAGCACATGACAAGTTAGAAAGATATTCTCTCTAGACTTACAGAAAAGGACTTCCCCCATAAAGTTTCACTTGGAGACGATTATCAGTACCCTATCAAAGGAATAGTAGACTCCACCTACAAACTTGATTCAGGAACTCCGATGAGAATGGAGGATGTAATTTATGTACCAGGTTTGAAAAAGAACTTACTTTCTATCTCATCTCTAAATAAGAAAGGTTTCAAGGTTGCATTCATAGATGGTGAATTTATTATGTGTCCTAAAGGAAAAACTATAGAATATCCAGTTGTTATTGGAACAGAAGGTGGGTTGTACAAGTTAAAAGGTTACTCAGATGTAGCCTTAACTCACTCTATTGAAAGTCCTTGTGAACTTTGACATAGAAGACTAGCTCACATCAACTACAAAGCCTTACCATATGTAAGAAAGGTAGTTATAGGTTTACCAGAATTAGAGATTGACCATGAAGGTGTATGTAAGGGATGTGCACAAGGAAAGAACATAAATAATCCCTTTCCAAAGAGAGAAAGCAAATCATAAGGAATCTTAGAGCTTATCCACTCAGATGTATGTGGTCCAATGACATCAACCTCTCTAAGTGGGTATGTATACTATGTATCCTTTATTGATGATTACTCTCGTAAGACTTGTGTTTATTTCTTGAAGTCAAAAGATGAAGTACTTGGAAAGTTCAAGGAATTCAAAGCCTTGGTAGAAAACCTCTCCGAAAGGAAAATTAAGATACTCGGGTCAGACAATGGAGGAGAGTACACTTCAAATGAATTTGGAAGATTTTGAAAAGATGTTGAGATTAATAGGGATCTCACCACTCACTATAATCCTCAACAAAATGGTGTAGCACAAAGAAATAATAGAATGATTATGGAAGTTGTAAAGACTATGATTCACGATCAAGATCTTCCAATGCACTTATGGGATGAAGCATCAAGAACAACAGTATCTGTCCAAAACAGATTATCCCATAGTACACTTGGATTCAAAACTCCCAAATAAATGTTCACCAAAAAGAAGCCAGAAGTAATCCATCCAAAATATTTGGTTTTCTAGTATTTGTACACATTCCAAAAGAAAAGAGAACTAAGTTGGATCCTTCGGGAAAGAAGGGAATATTTTTTGGATACTGTGAGGTATCCAAGGCCTTCAGAATATACATACAAGGTTACCATCATATTGAGATCAAAAGAGATGTAACCATTGATGAAGATGCAACACTCAAAAGATCAAGGAAATGTCAGCTTGAAGAAGTATATGAAGAAGAACTTGTAGCTCCCAGAGTTGCAGAACCTGAGAAGGAAGTTATAGTTACTCCTGATGATGAGATTCCAGAAGATCATGATATGATAGAATCTCAATAACCTCCTTGTATGAAAATATCTCACAAGAGAAAGTCAACGTGGGAAAGAGAACTTATTCAAGATGCAGAGAAGTATGGTGCCCCAGAAGAAACCATGAAACAAAGCAAGAAACCTAAGTCATTCTCCAACTATATGGCCTTGATGTGTGATCTCGTAGAAAAGGAACCTACTTTCTTTGAAGAATTCATTCAGTAGAAAGAATGGATGGACGCCATGAAAGAAGAATACCAATCCATTATAAATAATGATGTATGGGAAGTAGTTCCCAAACCAAGGAACAAAGATGTAGTATATTCCAAGTGGATATACAAAATAAAACAGGCAGCAGGCGAAAGTATTGAAAAACATAAGGTAATATTTGTGGCTCATGGTTTTTCTCAAAAGGAAGGTATTGACTATGAAGAAACATTTTCTCTTGTATCCAGATACACTTCTATCAGAACCATCATAACTCTTGCAGCTAAAATGAAGTGGAAGTTACACCAGATGGATGTGAAAACAATTTTCTTAAATTTTGTTATTGAAGAATAAGTGTATATAGAACAACCACAAGGGTTTGAAGTTGAATATAGAAAGACTCATGTCTGCAAGTTGAAGAAAGCTCTTTCCGAGTTAAAGCAAGATCCTAGAGCTTGGTAATGGCATAATTGATAGTTTCCTAACAATCTTGGTATTTACCAAGAGTAAAGATTATTATAAACTTTAATTCAAGGTTATGAATGATGATCCAGTCATATTGATACTATATGTGGATGATTTATTCTTGACTGGAGAAGAAAATCTCATCACAGATTGCAAGAATAAGATTGTTACAAAGTTTGAGATGAAATATCTAGGCTCGATGCATTATTTCTTAGGCCTTGAAGTTTGGAAGATCCCATAGAAGATCTTCCTTAACCAAGGGAAGTATGCAGTTGAAATACTGAAGAGATTTGACATGTTGGAATGTAAATCCATGAACACACCCATGGAAACAAATTTGAATCACCTAGTTGATACTTTGTTGGAGTTGGTTGATGTTACTCTATATAAATGGATTATTGGATCATTGATGTATCTGACGAATACCAGGCCAAATATATGCTTTGTTGTGAACACCTTGAGTCAGTATTTGGTGGATCCCAGATGTTTACACCTTGTAGCTGCAAATCATGTGATGAGATACCTTAAGGGTATGTTGGATTACGGTCTCTATTATACTGGATATCATGACTTTAGACTATATGGTTATACTGATTCAGATTGGGTTGGAAGTGCTTCAAACATGAAGAGCACTTTAGGATGTTGTTTTTGTTTGGGGTTTTCCATGACTTCATGGAAAAGCATGAAGTAATCCAATATTTCTTTCAGCATGACATAAGCGGAATACATCGCAGCATGTTCTGCCAGTTTTGAAGACATATGGCTTCATAAGTTGTTGACAGGTTTGTTCGATCTGGAGATGGAAGCCACCTTGATTTTAAGTGATAACTAGAGTTGTATAAAAATAAAAGAGAACCCAGTGTTCCATGATAAGTTGAAGCACATAGAGATCCAGTATCACTACATTCGTGATATGGTGCAGAGGGGAGTTGTAAAGCTCGAATATGTTGGCACAGATGAGCAGGTTGCAGATGTGTTGACCAAGCCTCTATCTCGTGTGAAGTTTGAGTACTTCAAGGACAAGCTTGGTGTAGTCTGAAAGGACCTCCCTTGAAAGGGGGAGTGATGTTGGTGATACTATGGTATACTAAGCAACAACGGGTAGCTCCATTAGGATTTTATATCCTAGGGGATTGATCATCCATGGTCATATCTCGAAGGTCCTGTAAGGACGGTCTATCAGAGTACCTGTGCATGTATATGCCAGTTGTGGTCAATAGTGGTAGAGCCGTTAGGATTTTATATACTAGGAAATATTATGATTCTTGGCCAGATCCCGAAGGTCTGGTAAGGACGGTCTGTCAAAGTACCACGTGCTATCTTTTTTGGATTTTATACCTTAGGGAATCTTATGATTCCTGGGAAGATCTCGAAGGTCCGGTAAAGATGGTACGTCAAAGTACCACAAATGTTGTTATTTATGCACCTCCTTCATTATGTTTCCACATGATGATGATGTTGGTGTTCCAGCCTCGTCTTGTTGATGATTTTGTTTTTCTAGCTTCATGTTATTGATGTCCTTGTTTCAACTTCAGGCTGATGATGATGATATTCCAACTCCATGCTGTGAACGATGATGAGAAAAACTTCCAATGATTTATTGATGTGCCCGTCAGTGTTCTAGATGTTGATGATGATGCTACCCTCTCCTTCTCTTGATGATGTTGTATTGGGCCATGTCAGTAGAATACCCTTCTCGTTAAGGGGGAGTGTTGAAATATTGTAACTTCAAAGAATATTCTATTTATATTTGAGTTATTATCGTATAGATCAATTCCCCTTTTGCGGATTGATCGTGTCAGGTCTTGTATAAGATCAAATCCCATTTTTTGGATTGGTCAAACCATATTTAAATGGTGGTATTTGTAAAGTCGCCCCCTAGTGTTTATAAAGTGATTTTAACCACTTCTAGAAGAATTCAACCCTACTAAGTGAAGAGACATAACCCTAGCGTCCCCTCAACTAGTATTTATATGTGAGGATGGTGACTCACTTGTACGCACTCACACTCACTCATTTAGTGCACATATCTTGAAGGCAGTTTTAGTTGCAGGAGGAAGGAGAAGAGAGGCACATGCTCGGTCTTAGTTTATTCTTGGTGTTTTGGTCTTACTCTTGGCAGTGTATTGGCAATATGTTATTGAGGAAGTTTTTGTTGGGTTTTCTCCCCCATGAGGGTTTCCCGGGATAAAATGTTGTGTACCTTGTGATTGTGTTTCTTTCATTGATCCTCTTTATGTTGTTGTTTTGGAAATGCATTTAATGCTCATGTAATTTTGAAATAACCTAATGACAACAGTAAAAACTTAACAATAGAATATAGGGTTTTTTTTTATGCAAACTAGGTTAGAGATATTTATCATCGACTACCTACAAGTGGTTATGTGTTTAACCTATTTGGAGGAGAAATCATTTGGATGAGAAACAAATAGGTTGTAGTTTCACTTTCAAATATAGATTATAAATATATTGCAACCACCCATGTAAGTAAGGAAGTTGCAAGGTTGCAAAGATTGTATCCAAGTATTGGGTTTGTATATCAAGATATAAGGTTAGCAAGCGACATTCAAAGTGCAAAATTTCTGGCAAAGAACCATGCTTATCATTCTAAGAAAAAGGATATTGTTGTGCAATACCACTTTGTGAGAGACATAAATTGAAGACAAGAAGGTGTTATTAGAGAAGGTTAACACCTTGAAGAATGTTGTAGACTCATTGATAAAGTCTATTAGTACTAAGAAGTTCTCTTGGTATAGAGAAGCAATGGGTATTTCTTCCTTGAACCTATGACCTTATAAATCACAGGCCCCCCATTTTGTAAAGAAAACAACAAGTGGGAGAATACTGAAGATGTGTTATAATATTTTCATTTGGAATGCATGAAGCACAAATCCAATAATATCACTAGTTGGTAAGGGGGTATCCCACCCTCCACCACCCACCACATTGACCAAGATGGTTTACATGGAGGAGAAATATCCCCAACCTAGCAAATTTTATGGCAACACCCCAAATGTTTTTGTGGGGGGTCTATTTTTTGCCTATTTTTGTGTTTTTTTGGCTAATGGTTTTTTGTCGCATTGTAATCTAATCTCGGTTAATGGGATACAGTTGTAATCTAATTAAGGTTAACATATTAGGGTTTTGGATGATGTGAAATACCTAAATATTGTATTTTGAATGATCAAGTTAATACAATGAAGAAAATAAAGGTGTGACTCTTAGTTAGGCTAGTTTTCCTAGTTAAAGGTTTTTAGGGTAAATATTTGTGTATTGTGTGTGCCCCATTGTTTTTATTTCTATTTTTCTTAAGAATCAGTATGCATTGTTTCACTAGCATAGGTTTAAAACTTTCACAATAACCATTGTGGTTGGAAGTTG
The DNA here is from genome assembly GCA_009831015.1 of Picea engelmannii. Taxonomy (NCBI): domain Eukaryota; kingdom Viridiplantae; phylum Streptophyta; class Pinopsida; order Pinales; family Pinaceae; genus Picea; species Picea engelmannii. The sequence continues at coordinate 51,832 of ML809507.1, read as the reverse complement.
AGCAGCCTCCATCCAATTATTCTAAGGAAGAGTGGGGGATCCCACACATTTTTCCTTGGAAATAAATTGTGTTTGTTTGTGTGTGTAGAGAGAGAGAGAGAGAGAGAGAGAGAGAGAGAGAGAGAGATTCTAAGTAAATAATTTCACCTCACCTTCACACACTTAAGAAAAAAATTGGGGCATTGGTACCATGACAACCATAATGGATCTCTCGCCCTTCTTCCCCATAATTTCCAGATAGAAGGAATATAGACCACCAAATGCATGGGTAGATGGTAACCCCAAAGGACCTAATGAGATTTGATTTCAAGACATCTATGGACTTAGAAGAAGAGAAACTACTAATCGAGATACCCGTGGGGCTATTTTTTTCTAGAGACACTATGTCCCTCACTACAAATTAAACATTCCAATCAAGGATGATGGTACCTTGCAAACCCCTCATGGATTCCCCACCTCTTCCTTGATTTTCCAATTGGAGGACAATAGTAACCACCAATCGAAATACCAGTTGGTAACCTCAAGGGACCCAATGAGATTTGAGCTTGAGACTTCACTGACTTTTGACACAAAAACATCCACCAATCAAACTAACCTTTGGGATACACACACACATCCAACCTAAGGGGTAGCTCAATCGATTATTACCAATGTTGTTGAGAATTTGGTTGGTTATATGTTGGTAGGTGGCAAGTTTGCATTCCCCTGGGTGAGGCACAATAGTCTATGCCAATAGGTTTACTATAGTTTCATCCATGAATGTGGGGAGGTATCTCTTAGATTTCCCTATGAGGTTTTATTGAGAATATATATGTATATATTCCATGGAAAAACTTGCAATTTATAATCATAGTGAGAATGAAAATCACATTTCTTAGGTTCTTTGATCCAGGTGGATATTGGTGGCCACCCACCTAATCCAACTGGCTCCTCTTGTCAGTTTTTAGTGCAACGCATTCTTCTGTACTTCTTTATAATTGTGGGTTCTATACTTTCAGGGTTTTCTAAAGCCCTACACATCTTCTAGGTGGATACTAGTGGCCTCCCACCTAATCCAACTGGCTTATTTTGTATGTTTTCATGTCAGCACATCTTGTTGTACTTCCAGGGTCATTTTGGGCCCCTAAACAATGTTTTTTCGGCTCGCCAAATTCAAACTGTAGACAAAGTCAAAGTTTGATGATTAATGCATAGTTCTCGAAAAGACCTTTCCAACGAGCTATCACGTGCCTAAAACAGAGATCGTATGCAAAAGTTACTACCCCATGAAGTTAATGTACTAACTTACCCAAACATGGCCCAAATGACTTTTGGTGTTTCATCTCCTAGGGTTAGGTTTTCGGATGTCTAGGGTTTTGGCATTCTTGTTTATCATAAAAAGGCCTTCAGAGCCTCATTGTAATCATATTCTGGCAAATGAGCATAGCCGTCACATCTCTTCTCAGAGATAAAGTTGCCACCATTCTAGCGAGTCTTGCACTCTATATTTTTATAGTCTCTTTACAATTCTTTCATTAATATAAATCAAGTATTGTTGTATTTCTCTGTTTCTGGCAATTTTCATGAGCATTTCATTGTAATTTCTATGCTTTCATTTCGTTCTGAAAATAAATCTGGATCAGTGGTATCAGAGAAGGATTCTCATGATCATTTTTCAGGTCATGTCTCCGACGAGGTCCGAGTATAGCCAGTTGGGTCTCGAGTTTGTCTCTCTTGAGGACAATCACTCTCGCACGCCCAAGAAACCCTCGATGGTGGCATAAAATAAAGACAGTAGAGAAGAAGATTTGATTAACTTGTTTCTTGAGCAAGCTCTCACATGACAGAGGGATGAAATGATGGAGAATTTTGCACACATTCTCCAACGCCTATCGATAGGAACATTTGCATCGTCATCAAGCAGCCATTTTAGAGGAACCTCTCCCTTCAATGTACAAGTTAATTTTAATATTCCCATATTTGAAGGTCAGATAGATGTGGATGCCCTAGAAAAATGGTTAAATCTATTACAAGGTTATTTCTTTGTTCAAAAAATTTCCGACGAGGAAAAGATCACCTTCGCACTCCTCAAGGCTCTCCACCATGTCAAACATTGGTGGGAAACTTACTGGGAGCAAAGTTCCACAGAGGGATATGGAATTTATGGGGTCGAGCCCACTTGGGAATTTTTTGTGGATGTGGTCAAAGAATAGTACTATCATGTTGATAACTATGAATACCAGTACATGAGATGGACCACACTACGGCAAGAGAAGAGCCAAACAGTGTTGGAGTTCACAAATACTTTCCATACCTTGCGCACCAAGTTGGGTATCAAAGACTTTGAGGGACATGTGGTTCTGAAATATCGTGGGGCTCTGCATAGGTACATCCAAACCGAAATGGATTTCCTAAACATCTCATCATTGGGAGTTTCCTATCGATATGCTGTCAAAATAGAGAAAAAATTTAGGCACCAGAAAAAATGGGAATTCGGGTCTGCAAATCTGCAACAACCAAGGAACGGTAAAGAAGACCCTAACCAACAACCACTCCAAGGCATGGGACAAAAAGGGTAAAGAAAAGACGAAGAATGACACTAGGAAGTGGTGTGACTTCCACAAAATCCCCTGGCACAACACCAATGAATGTCGCTCGAAATAATCATTGGTAGTCGAGGTCAAAGACATGGAGTCGAACCCTGATTCAGAATTCGATCCAGAAAATATTGAAAACAGACAGATCATTAACGTAGACCCCACTACTATTGTCGCGACCACAACAATTTAGCTAGAAGAACTAGTAGATCCTGAAGAGGGGGAGCGCCTCCTCCATTCACAGATGTGAGTGAAGGGGACCCCATTGCATTTAATTTTTGACAACGACAACAAAAATAACCTCATCTCAGCTAAGGTCCTCAAACAGTTGGGGTTTTCGACAACATCGGGTGGCTTCATCGAGGATAAGATCTTCGCGTCAACCAACAGTGTTGTTTGTCCTATGGCATGCATCCCTTCAAGGATGAGGTAGTGTGTGATATTGCCCCTCTTGATGTCTGTGATGTTGTTTTGGGCGAACCATATATGTGGAAACGTCATGCTATCTATGAGTCTAGACCGTGTAGTGTCATTATTACTCTAGGAGGTCAACTCTATAGGATACCAGAGGTAGTTCTGACTATTTCCCCACCAAAAAAACATCGCAAGGTAATCTCTCATAATTCAAAATTCATCCTCTTCATAGAATGTTCAAAGGATTATCATAAGGCCACTACAACCATTGCAACCTCAACACCTTCTATCCAAAAAAAACAGATTTTCGAAGAGACAGAAGATAGTGTTTCTTCACCTATAATGGTGCCTAAACAATGCCCCATCCAACCCAGAGACAACAAGTTGGTGGAACAAATTCAACCCCTCCAACAACAGGTTTGTGACAGTCTTCCACAAGCCAAGAAGCACAACTTCTCCAACATGGCATGAAGCTCACCAAGCTTCAAATTTAGAAAATGCTTTCCCCTCTTCCCTGGGCACTCAATGCAATGGATATCATTGCTTCATAAGGGGGGAGGATTGATCCAAGTGGATATTGGTGGCAACCCACCTAATCCAACTAGCTCCTCTTGTCAGTTTTTAGTGCAACACGTTCTTTTGTACTTCTTTGTAATTATGGGTTCTACACTTCTGGGGATTTTTTTATCCCTGCACATCTTACAGGTGGATACCGGTGGCCTCCCACCTAATCCAACTGGTTTATTTTGTATGTTTTCATGTCAACACATCTTATTGTACTTCCAGGGCCGTTTTGGGCCCCTAAACAATGTTTTTTTGGCTCACCACAGTCAAATTGTAAACAGGGTCAAAGTTTGATGGCGTAATGTGTAGTTCTCGAAAAGACCTTTCCAGCTAGCTATCATGCACCTAAAACGGAGATCGTATGCAAAAGTTACAACCCCAGGAAGTTAATGTACTAACTTACCCAAACGAGGCCCACTTGACTTTTGGCGTTTCATCTCCTAGGGTTAGGTTTTTGGATGTCTAGGGTTTTTCCATTCCTGTTTATCATAAAAAGGCCTTCAGATCCTCATTGTAATAATCTTCTGGCGAATGAGCGTAGTCATCACATCTCTTCTCAGAGATAAAGCTGCCACCATTCTAGCGAGTCTTGCACTTTGTATTTTTACAGTCTCTTTACAATTCTTTCATTAATGGAAATCAAGTATTGTTGTATTTCTCTGTTTCTAGCAATTTTCATGAGCATTTCATTGTAATTTCTTTGCTTTCATTTTGTTCTGAAAATAAATCTGGATCATTCTTAATGCATAGTATAGCGAAATAAGAGAGAACATGACTACACTCAGATAAAAAATTGAGCATTGTTTATCATCTCTCATAATGACTTATAGCAGCAAAGCAAAAAAAGATCAAAACATTGTGTCCTCTAGAAAAAATCTTACAAGATCCAAAATTTATAAGCATAAGAAAGAAAGAAAAAAAAAAAAACCTAAGAGACTATCATCAATATCGGCCTCCATCTAGAAACTTGCGAAAGTGGTGGAAATTTGCATAATGGTATTGGCAAGGTACTAGCTTCCTTATTTTTTGCTTAAGTATAAAAGTGAGGAATTCTCTAAAAAAAAAAAAATCATCCCCAACTCATTAAGGTGTGTTATAACCATTTGAGGCACCCCTTCCCTAATCTAAGAACTCATACAACATAGATAAATCCTAATAACAACATAAATATTTATAATGACTATCCAAAGTTCCTAGACTTCAATAACCTTTTTGGCATTGTGTCAACACAAAAAGGGATGAATTGCAATGATCAAAATTCTATAATTAATAAATAGTGTCATCTGGTAATTGTGTCATCTGGTAATTAGTGATGGAAATATAAATATCTAGGATGTAGGACATAAGTAACTATGAAGTACATGACAATGAAGTAATTGCAATGGTGAAAAGTTCATAAATGATAACACATATATATAAGACCTAGAACATAGGTATCTAAGAAGTGCATGACAACTATTATATCTAGGAAGTAGAACATCTATCTAACTTGAAGTACAAACACATGAAATGCAATAATAATAAAAACGATAAATGGTAGTGTTAATGCAAACATAAATATGTAGAAAGTAGAACATAGTTAGTTATAAATGTTGTGTACCTCGTATATGCAAACATAATCTAGAAGAGAAACCCTTAACTTCAATAATAATCAAAGCATTCACATAAAATAATCAAGAAAATAGAAATGTAGAAAAACCCCTTGAGGTAGGGTAACATCATTTATTATTCTTTAAGGAGGGAAATACTCCTCAAGCAATGCTTGTTTGCTACAATCACCATACACTTCACCAAGCTTGATTGCTACATTACTTATACTTCTTTATATAGTAATATCTACCTGCTAGGAACATTTTAGAGAAGGAACATTCTAGTAAGCCTTTTTACATTCATTAACCTCCTAGAAACATTATAGTAGGTGAACCTTTTAGTAAGCTTTGTTACTTTCATTATATTCACACTATCACATGAACTCTCCATACATACCAATACATAACTACCTAACTATTATTATTCCTCTTAGATACCTCCCTATATATTACAATAAAATATATATATATATAAATTAGACTCCTCATACAATGTAAAACATGGTACCTATGAACCATAAGCCTTATAACTAAGAACCATAAGCTTTACATGGATGGATGAACCATAGTAAAGTGAGGCAAGTCCACTTGATTTTTAAGACTTGCAAGTTGGCATGATCTTTTTCCAACCACTTATTGACATGATAGCAAGAATTGAATAAACCATCATACGAAGAAAAGCAACCACTACCATCTGTATTATCCAAGCCACACAATAATTGAGATGCTCACCAATAAATTACATTACTACCCACATCACTCCACCAAACTCCTATAAAGAAAATATGAATATGGATGTATGTCACTTGTGACATTATGAGCTCAGAGCCCCATTTCAATTACTAAGGCCCCGCCATGGCCATTTGCTCAACAGTTTTCAGTCCACATCCAAACTCCAGCTTTGCTTGCAATACCCTCTAACAATTCACCTAACAAATAATGTGGAGCTGGGAGCAGCTTTAAGAAACAAATTGAAGTTTAACTGCCATTATTATCATAATCATAACCATCCGCATGGCGTACATTTAAAAAAATCTCAATAGTCTGTTCCACATCAATTTCAAACGCAAATCTGCTCTTTTTTCACCATAAAATCGAAGGGAATGGACATCTGGTTTTGTATGCAGATAGATATTTGAGCTCAGAATCGAACGTGAGTAAGCTCTGTCGTTGGAATTAAATTTAATTAATGGCAGCTGCTTCAGAGAGAGGCCCCATTCCGACTTCCCCCCCTGCTCGTCAACTTTGCCTTTGTGCTCCGACGTCCCACCCTGGTTCGTTTCGTTGCCGTCTTCACAGAGGGGTGCCACCTAAAAATACAGTACAAAGCGAGAGCGAGCATGTCTGTACAGAAGCCCATTCTGCGTCGCCATCGAAAATGCCAATCTCGGTAATGCCTACTGCTGCGATGCAGTAATATAATAATTTTTAGGTTTCAGACAGAATGAATTTTACTGCACTAATAGTATGACTCTTTCTTTCGACTCAGTGTCGAACCAAAAAACTCGATCAGAGTTCAGTTATTCTGCATCGACCGACTTTGGAAAGATGTTTATAATAAAAAAGTATTAGGTTAAACATTTTATTTTGTGGGGTTTTTTTTGTTGGAATTTGAGATATAAATGTGGACAAAATCTTTATTTTTTGTTGTTTAAATTGAATTTTTAATGTATAAATAAATTCAGCATGCAGAAAAACTTAGAGATATTTGGTTTATTCAAACTTAACCACTAAAATATACAAATCCAACTATTTATCACCCAATTTCAAATAAAATCAAACTGAAAAAAAAAATATCTAAAAACAACCAAAAAAATAAAACATTTATACTATTACAATAAAAATTTCTATCAAATATAATCGTTTGCTCTCACAAGATAAAGTTCTTATTGCTCGGGAATTTTATTTAAAAGATTTGGATCGATTAAAAAATGTACAAAAATTTCAAAAAAGAATTATCCATATGCGAAATCTGAATTATGTTAAAAAAATTAATGATACCTCCCTGGTTCTGTAGGTCTACATATAATTTAGATTTAATTTATTGTCTTCACAGTTAATATACCATCATTATTAAACATCTAATTCCAAACTTTCATGATTTTGTGGATCTATTAAAAGTAAATCTGAATAATTTATTTTTCAGTTTTAACAACCATACAGCTCAGCTTTCTAATGTAGATAACAAGTTTGTTCAACCAATTTGTTTTCTACAACTCCACATTGGAGTGAACCAACATAAAAATAGAAGAGGGTAACCTCTAACATATCCATATCCAATAGTTTATTTTCACATTGGAGTGAACCAACATAAAATAGAAGAGAAACCTCTAACATATCTATATCTAATAGTTTATTTTCTTTTAAGTACATATGTGGTTGAATAAGAGGGCAACTTCTGACCTATCCAATCATTAATCATTAGTTTGTTGTTTGTTTTTAAGTGGATCATGATTACATGTGGTTGAGTGAATAAACATGAAGTAAAAGATGACACCCTCACATATCTAACAAATTAGTGTATTGTTTTTTTAAGTGTATCATGATTATTTATATGATTCACACATTGTACAAGTTGCAGTGAACATACATACAGTAGAAGAGGCAACTCTTACATATCCAATATATAAAAAGATGAATGAAATTATTTACTAGAAACTGATTTAATTTAATTATATCCTTCTAGCAGGGGCTATGGGGAGGAAGTGGAAGACATGGAATTTCTTTTCTAAAAAAACTTAAATGTATAGATAGATAGTTAATAGTATAGGCACGGGTTGGAAAGAGGAAAGACATAATGATAATAATAGGTTGATTTATGACCTAAAATAGATAGTTGTAAAATAAACTTTTAAAATTAATTAATTAATTAATAATAATAAATTAATTTTAATTTACATAAAAAAAATTTATTTTAAATTATAATATTGATTTGCATAAAAAGTTTAAAATTTTCATTTTAGAAACTTTAATAGTTTATATGTTATGAATTAAATTATTCAAAACAACAAATAATAACATTTGAATTATAAAAAATAAAAAATTTCATTTTACATATTCTAACAACTAATATGTTACTAATTAAATTATTCAAAACAAAATAATAAATTCATTATTTTAGTGTATAATAACTATAATAAGTTACACAGTAAAATAATCTCATGTCCTTTTGCATAATATTATAAAATAGTTAAGGTATAATATGAATTTTTGATGTTGTACTATGAACAAGTATGAGGAATATATGGATTACTTCAAGAGTTTTTGGAGGACAGTAAAATTTTGATGCAACGAGAATCCACCTCCTAACATCAGAGTACATATGCAACACAAGATTTCTTAATTTCTGCATATCTCGCATCACAACTGTCGTAATGCTTATTCTGCATCTCTGCATTTCCCTGAGTTGTCAAATTGATCATGCCACAACCCCTGGGGTTGTACCTCATCTATCAAGGATCAATGTTTGTTTCCCTATAGCACCAACCAACAGATGTTAAAGAACGCCAGTCTATACTAACCAGTCTACACGCATTCACTTGTTGAAACACGCCTTCTTCTATAGTAAGAATTATACTGTAACACACCTACACTTGTGGTTACAACACATCTTCAACCATGTGCCTTTGATTGCAACATGTATCTGATGCAACATGCATCATGTTATAGCACGCCTCTACTGCAACACGCCTCTTTTACTGCAACATGTCTCTTATGTTGTGACATGCCTCTGCTGCAACACATCTTTATTGTGACACACCTATGTTGCACCACACATCCTGCTGCAACATGCCTCCTATTATAGCCTCTTGCCGCAACACGCTTTTTGTTGCAACCTCCTATTGCAACACACCTCCTTTTCAAAGTTCCTTCTGCTACAACACGTCTATGCTACAACACATATTCTGCTACTACATGCATATGTTGCAACTTGAACTCACATTAGTATCACACAATCCACAAAAAACTCTATTCAAAACCCCTTGTGTTACCTTCAATGTAACATCCCCTTCGATTGTACCACACAATCCTGAATCAAGGGTTAATTTTTTTCAACCATGGAACATTCTCATATGAAGACCTCTAAAATATATGGAATACAAATAGACTTATGTACTCATACAAGAAATATCAACGCTCATAGAACCAAGAGCACTCATCCTCACTAATATTAATCAACCATAATTAAAATGTCGCAACCATAACATTTATATAGTCCTGAAATTGCATTCGCATCTCATAGCGTATCAAGATATACAATCACCCCATCTATAGTGAACCATTAGTCCACTATATGGTCTCTCTCAAACCCGCATACACTTGTAGAGAATCACAAACCAAGCATGGTATTCTACATATCCATGTCATCTGCACAACAATACCATGTGGAACTATTCCCTACTGGAATTTATTCATTCAAGCAATGGAATTTAACTTTCACATAGTCATGCCAATAACACAACAAATAACATCATACAAGACTCCATTCATACACATGCACAAAAAGGTTAAATCTGTAAAACATCAAATCCCTTTTTATTCATTCATATAGATTACAATACAATGGCTCCATGGTCGGATAATCTTTGTTGGGTTGCTAGGAAAGAGGCCATGGAAACCTCAACCACCTCTCTCTCACTATCTTGCATGATCTATCCTCTTGCCACTCTACAAGCTCCTTTGCAAGATCTTCGATTATGTGTTTTATTCTTTCAGAAATTGTTCACTTCAGTTTCCCCAATAGGCTCCTCACGCCCTTTCACCTTCCAACTTCTTATTCTTCCTTTCCTCAACGATTCTTCTGTTAATGTTTATGCCATTATTATAGTTCTTTGCATTTCAATAGATAACAACAACATAAGAACAAGATCACTGAGAAACACACATTCACAAGAGACACGACATTTATCCTAGGAAACCCTCTAGGGGAATAAAACCCAGCAAAACTTCCTTAATATAAATAACCAATACACTGCCAAGAGATCTTATGCTAAAACAGAAAGTCCTCTCCCAAGATATGCGCCACTCTCTCTCTCCTTTGCCGGTAACAGATCAAAACTTGTCTCTCAAACTGAGCAAGTAAGTAGTGATCAAATGAGGCGCTAGCCTCCTTTATTTATACAAGTTCTGGCACGTGTGAAGTCTCTCTTCACTAGTAGGTCCGACTTCTCCATCTGGGTGGGTAAACCCACCTTTATTATATTTCTGGGTCTTTTAATTAACTGTTGGGGCCGACTTCTTATTCTTCCTATTACAATTGTCTATTGACCAATCTGCAAAAGGGGATTTGGTCCTAATACAGTAGACGACATGATCAATCCACAATGGGGATTGATCCTATGAAAAATATATCAATAATAATAAGAATACTTTTGTAGTTACATTATTTTAACACTCCCCCTTAACAAGAAGGGTATTCTTCAGCAGTATCATGCGAGAGAGAGAGGACAACATCATCAACATCATCAGGTGGAAGGACAACATCATCAATATCATCTTGGCTGGCGTATCTATAAATCATCGAAAGTTTTCTTCATCGACAGCATCATCATTCACAAAGGAATGCCATCATCATCTGCATCAATATGTATCAGTAAAAAAATGATACCTCATCACAACACTAGGCTGGCACATCACAGTACTACACTGGCTCAATGTCACAGATGATAAGATGGTAGCTCAGTGTCAGTCACATCTTGCTTTACGTCTAACAACTAAGTCAGAAGCAAGGTATACATCATCTTTCTTTGCATCTAACAACTAGGTTAGAAGCAAGGAATCATCTTGCTTTACGTCTAACAACTGAGTCAGAAGCAAGGAACACATCGCCATCTTGCTTTACGTCTAACAACGAGGTCAGAAGAAAGGAATCATCTTGCTTTACATCTAACAACTAGGTCATAAGTAAGGAACACATCATCATCTTGCTTTACGTCTAATAGCGAGGTCAGAAGCAAGGAATAATCTTGCTTTACGTCTAACAACTAGGTCAAAAGCAAGGAACACATCATCATCTTGCTTTACATCTAACAATGAGGTCAGAAGTAAGGAATCATCTTGCTTTACGTCTAATAGTGAGGTCAGACGCAAGGAATCATCTTGCTTTACGTCTAATAGCGAGGTCAGAAGCAAGGAAACACACATCATCTTGCTTTACATCTAACAGGGAAGTCAGAAGCAAGGAATCATCTTGCTTTACATCTAACAGCGAGGTCAGAAGCAAGGAATCACACATCATCTTTCTTTACTTCTAACAGCGAGGTCAGAAGCAAGGAATAATCTTGATTTACATCTAACAGCGAGGTCAGAAGCAAGGAATCACACATCATCTTTCTTTACGTCTAACAGCGAGGTTAGAAGCAAGGAATCATCTTGCTTTACGTCTAACAGTGAGGTCAGAAGCAAGGAAACACACATCATCTTGCTTTACGTCTAACAGTGAGGTCAGAAGCAAGGAATCATATATACTCCCCCTTTCAGGGAGGGTCCTTTCGGACTATACCAAGCTTATCTCGAAAGTGTTCAAACTTTACATGAGATAGAGGTTTGGTCAACACATCAGAAACTTGTTCATCCGTGCTAATATACAGGAGCTTCAAGGCTCCTCTCTACACCATGGCATGGATGTAATGATAGCAAATCTCTATGTGCTTCGACCTGTCATGAAATACATGATTCTCTGTCATCTTTATGCATCTCTAGTTGTCACATAGGATCATGGTTGCTTCCATTTCTAGGTCAAATAAACCGGTCAGCAACTTTCGAAGCCATATAGCTTCACAGCTAGCAAAACATGCGGCAATGTACTCTACTTCCGTTGTGCTAAGAGCAATATTGGATTGCTTCCTACTCTGCCACGAGATCATGGTTGATCCCAAACTGAAACAACATCCATAAGTGATTTTTCTGTTAGCAACTCTTCTTGCCCAATCTGCATGAGTATATCCACTCAATGTAAAGTTATGATCTCCATCATAGTTGAGACCATAATCTATTGTACCTTTAAGGTACCTCATCACATGTTTTGCAGCCACTAGGTGAACACGTCTGGGCTCTACCAGAAACTAACTCAAGGTGTTCACTGCAAAACAAATGTCTGGTCTGGTGTTTTTCAGGTACATCTTTGATCCAATAATATGTCTGTACAGTGTGACATCAATCAAATTTGACGAAGTATTGACCAATAGCTTCAGCTTCGCTTCCACGGGTGTATTCATGGGTTTGCATTCCAGCATATCGAATCTCTTCAGAATTTCGACTACGTACTTCCCTTGGTTAAGGAAGATCCTCTTCGGACTCTGCCATACCTCAAGACCTAAGAAATAATGCATTAGGCTAAGGCCTTTCATTTCAAATTCAGAGGCAAGTCTCCTTTTACATTCAACGATGAGCTTTTCTTCTCCAGTTAAGAATAAGTCATCCACATATAGCAGTAAGATTGTTGGCTCATTATCCATAATTTTGAAGTAGAGATTTGAGTTTGCTTTACACCTAGAGATTTGAGGTATAAGGCTTTCTTCAATCTGCAGACATGAGACTTCTTGTCTTCAACCTCAAATCCTTGAGGTTTCTCTATATACACTTCCTCTTCGATAACACCATTCAGGAAATTTGTCTTCACGTCCATCTGGTGCATCTTCCATTTCATCTTAGTTGCAAGAGCTATGATGGTTCTAATTGAAGTGTATCCAGCGACAGGAGCAAATGTCTCTTCATAGTCAATGCCTTCTTTCTGGGAAAATCCATGAGCGACAAATCTTGCTTTATATTTCTCAATACTTCCATTAGCAACATGTTTTATTTTGAAGAGTCATCTGTAGGATACCCCATCTTTATTCTTCGATCTGGGAACTATTTCCCATACTCTGTTCTTCATTATGGATTGGTATTCCTCTTTCATGGCATCCGCCCATTCTTTTCTCTAAATGGCTTCTTCAGAGCAGGTAGGCTCTTCTTCTAGAAGATCACACATCAAAGTTGTATAGCTGGAGAATGGATTTGGTCTTTTCACCTATCTCGAGGTTCCTTTTGGAACACCATACTTCTCTCCATCTTGAGTAGGCTCTCTTTCCCAAGCAGGCTTTATTTTATGGGAGAAGGTCATTTGAGGAGGTTCTTGAACTTCTATTATATCATGGTCTCCAGGAGTCTCCTCATCAGGAGAAGTTATGATTTCCCTCTCTAGTTTCGCAGCTCTGGGAACTTCCCTCACGGTTTCTACAATCTTGGGAATTACGAGTTCCTCTTCATATACTCCTTCAAGCTGGCATCTTCTTGATTTCTTAAGTGCTACTTATTCATCAAAGGTCACATCCCTGCTGATCTCAATATGGCGGTGACCTGGTATGTAGATTCTGAAGGCCTTGGAGACCCCACAAATATTCCCTTCTTTCCTGAAGGGTCCATCTTGTTTCTATTTTCTTTAGGTATATGAATAAACAATGGATAGCCAAATATTTTGAGATGGCTTACCTATGGCTTATTTCCGGTGAACATCGCTTCTAGTGTCTTGAGCCCAAGTGCACTATGGGGCAATCGGTTCTGCACATAAACAACTATCATTGTTGTTTCTTCCCATAAGCACATAGGAAGATCTTGATCATGGATCATAGTCTTCATAGATTCCAGTATGGTTCTGTTCTTTCGTTCAGCTACACCATTTTGTTGGGGATCTTGATCCCAACATCTTTGCAGAAGTTCACGAACTCTTTTGAGGTATATTCTCCTCCATTATCTAACCTGAGTATCTTAATCTTCTTTACAGAAAGGTTCTCTATCAAGGTTTTGAATTCCTTGATCTTGTTGAACACTTCAAATATATCAAGGTCTTTTATGAGAATAATCATTAATGAATGATACATAGTATACATACCCACTAATGGAGGATGATGGCATTGGGCCACACACATCTGAATGGATGAGTTCTAGGACTCTTTTTGTCTTGTTGTCCCTCTTTGGAAACGGGTTCTTGATGGTCTTCCCTTGTGCACATCCATTGCATACGCCTTCATGGTCACCTTTGAGTTTTGATAAACCTGTGACCGCTTTGCATATGTATGGTAGCACCTTGTAGTTGAAGTGAGTTAATCTTCAATGCCAAGATTCTTCAATGGAGTGGGTCATGGAAGCTTCTGAGTGACCCTATATCTTATGCAAGTCACCTTCTTCTCTTCCAATGATGATTACTTCATTTACGCTCTCTCCTTTAGCACGTTGCCTTCTGCAACCTTTGCTATAGATTCCTCATGTGACCTGGAGCAAGGTCAACAAAACAACAAGCAAGAATAATATTCTTCTTGATAATATAAAGCAATAGCACGAACAATCATCACAGTAGTTCCTTTAGAGCTATCACTTATAATTTATCTGAAGCAAATATTAAAGATAAGGAATACAATACGAAATGAGGTCAACATTCTCATAGTGTTGTGACCAAGCATTCTTCCATGGCAACCTGGAACTAACACACGAGGTTTCTCCTAGAGGAGGTGTTAGTTGTATCAGGCAAATCATATACCTCTATATGCTCACATGCTATTAGGTATAATACTTTACAAGGACTGCTATCTCAACTATATTCATCAACTTGTCATGTGTACCTTTGAATCTTGATTAATCAAACCTGGAGCCTTGTCCTCAAGAATGAGTGCTTGCTTTTCTTCCAGGTCTCCTCCACTCAAGATGACGAGTGCTTTCTTCAACCTGTCTTTTGTACTAAGACAATATGTTATCTTGACAAAAGGTTATGTTAGAGGATAAGCTCTATGATTAACTTTCAATCCTTCTAATAATTTGATCATAGCTTCAACATGCAACACTGATTAAGATAATGTCATGACAAATAGATGTATATCAGAATAATCACACCTAGGTTGCATCATTCCTCTAAATGTGTGGGATCTTGAGATCCTTCTAGATCTATGGCAAGAGATCCCTTCTCCTGCAAATACTCTTTAGGGTTTAACCATTAAACATATGTAAGTACATACCTCTGATAGCATTTGCAGGTAGTGTCTCCATCTGGTAGCAACGGTAATCATTACCAACTCTTGAGAAAATTTCAAGGGTGATTGCAACTGGTTCTACGGCTACAACTACAACTGGTACTGCAACTGCAGCTGGTTTTGAGACTGCAACTTAGGGTTTTATGAGGAAACCCTAATTTTTCAAACTTCAAATTTTGAAATTTTAATCTAGGGGATAGATGCGCTGAGTTGAGGCGAGTTAGCTGGTGCAGTCGAAATTTCAAAAATCCAACTTTTACCCCCTCAAACTTGATCTGCGGATTTATGGACTGGTGCTTCTGGTTTTCTAGTACTTCTGGTACTCTAGTACCTCTGGTACTTCTGGTACTCTGGTTTTTTGGTATTCTGGTACTTTGTGAAACTAGGGTTTCACTTTCCGAGAGATCTAGCCATTGAAAAGGTGTGCTCAAGGTGCCAAAATGATCCTTGGGGGAGGGCGCAACTTTCTAGGTGGTTTTGGAGCTAAAAAGCTTCACTTTTGAAAAACCCTAATTTGCAGGTACTGCAACAGTGACGTTTTTCTCTTGCGAAATATGCTTCCTTCAGGTTGGCTATGATACCATGTTAATGTTTATGCCATTATTATAGTTCTTTGCATTTCAATAGATAACAACAACATAAGAACAAGATCACTGAGAACCACACATTCACAAGAGACACAACATTTATCCTAGGAAACCCTCTAGGGGAAGAAAACCCAACAAAACTTCCTTAATATAAATAACCAATACAATGCCAAGAGATCTTATGCTAAAACAGAAAGTCCTCTCCCAAGATATGCGCCACTCTCTCTCTCTCCTTTGTCGGTAACAGATCAAAACGTGTCTCTCAAACTGAGCAAGTGAGTTGTGATCAAATGAGGTGCTAGCCTCCTTTATTTATACAAGTTTTTGCACATGTGAAGTGTCTCTTCACTGGCAGGGCCGACTTCTCCATCTGGGTGGGTAAACCCACCTTTATTATATTTCTGGGTCTTTTAATTAACTATTGGGGCCGACTTCTTATTCTACCTATTACAATTGTCTGTTGACCAACCCGCAAAAGGGGATTTGGTCCTAATACAATAGCCGACATAATCAATCCACAATGGGGATTGATCCTATGAATAATATATCAATAATAATAAGAATACTCTTTGTAGTTACATTATTTTAACATCTTTTCCTACAGGCAACCTTCCTTCTTCTACCAACAACACACTCTTCATCAATTCATTCTTTCCTTTTGTAACAGTTTGTGTTTTTCTTCCACACACATTTCCTCTATTCATAATATATAAATGTGTCCATCATGTAGCAACACTCCATCTCATGCACTGCCACACTCTGCAATATTCATTCGATCTGCACCACTGTTGTTATTTCTCGTAGTCTGACTCGTTTTGTTGCTATTTTTTTCCTACGAAACTTAATCATTGTTGTAACATCTATGTAGTCGTCTTCATTGTGTCATCCCCAGGATGGCCGAGATACTCCTGCATCAAATTTGTATTTCTTCGAAAGAGGGAGGGTGATTTTCCAAGCTAGTGGACAAGGATATGACTTTTTCTCTTTCACTAGGGAATGAAGATATGCAAAGATCAGGGTCCATTTATCTCCATAAGAAAAACATAGTACTTTTTGAAAAATTGGGTGGTTTGGATAACTCATATAGGGAGTGAGTTTGGTGTAGTTCCTTTATAGGAATGTGTCAGTCTGTCACCAAGGTGGATGAAAATATGTAACAATCGGGGTCCATTTCTCTCCATAAGAAAACTATAGGATTTTTTGCAACGGTGGATGGTTTGGATAACTCATATATGTAGTCAGTTCCATGTATTTCCTTTATAGGAGAGTGTCAGTCTGTAATTGTGGTGGAGTCCATTCTTGTGGATCATGCATGTGGGGTGGGTACAAAAGGTACATGAAATATGGATCTAGGTTAAATTTTGTGAGAAATCATATCTACGCCTCAATATGGACTTAGTAGGGCCTTTATTCCACCTCAAGAGTTGTACCACAAGGGGTTGAGATGAGTAGGTTTATCCCTTTTTTACGTCAAAATAATGGTTTGGTAAGAGGCAATTCAGTTTCATGTGGTCATGTTTTAGAGCCTTTGATTGCAAGCTGTGTTTTTCACAAGGGGTGAGAGATTACGAGTCAAGTCACTGCACTATTATTTGGGAATATGGATTATGGTAAGTTCGCTATCTCTTTTACTTTGGATTTGAATATTAAATAGAAGTTGAATGATAATCCGATGGTGATTCCTGGTGAGGTGGTACATAGTTTTGTTAATGGGACTAATAAAAACTGTAGAGTGAATGTGAGAGGTGAGGGTTTATGTGATGTCGTTCCTATTTTGGGAAAGTGTCAAGTGGAAGAATGTGGTGACAATATTGAAGGGGAGGAAGATATAAGAAAGGTAGTAAAGGGTCGGGTGGGTGTTTGTTTGGAGGAAGATGTAGTAAATAGGGTTCATATGGAAGCTAGTGAGAGTTCTACTCGAAAAAAGAGGAAAATTTAATTAAACAAAAGAGTAATCGTGTAAAGATTGTATTTGGTGAGGACATTAAGATGAATGAGATTATAAGCATGGTAACACATATGCTTGTTGGGAGAATTCATGGGAGGAAGTGTTGCGAAAAGCATATCCAGGTCTGAATAAAAGTTGAATGGGAATCCATATTAGGTTATGTTCCAACTTTATATTTCCTCACAAGGGGTTGTATGGAATTCTTATTCTGGTCTGCAAAGGATGTAGAAACTATATTTTCTTCTCACTAGAAGTGGGATTCCACTTCTCTTTCCCTTAAGAAATGGTCTCCTTATTTTGAATCTTGGTCTAAAAGGGTAGATAGCATACCAATGTGAGTGAAGTTACCAAGACTTTTGCTTGAATTTTGGCTATTGAGGTGCTCAAAGAAATTTGAAATTCCCTTGGGAGATTCATTGAGGAAGACATAAGTTATTTAGATTCAAGAGACTTATCTATTGCAATGATTTTGGTTGGTTTAGAAGTGAGAGAAGATTTACCATGTGAAATTTTACTTCAAAAGGGTTCAATCACTTTTGTCCAAACTTTGGTCTATTGTGGACTCCAATTTTGTTGCATAAGGTGTCATAAATATGGACATTCGGTTGCATATTGTGAATTGCCATTAAATAAGAAAGTCGGGGTCCAGAACAATTTTAGTATGGACAGAGATAAAGGGATCAAGAAGAATTGACTATATAATTTGGGAAGGATGGATTTGGCTGAGATTAATGTTCCAATGGTTGTTTTTGAGATGAAGAAGTAGGTTTAAAATCATGATCATCTTGATTCAGGAAGACTGGAGGCTAGTAAGGTAAATCAAGATGAAAAGGCAAATGATATGGATAATATTGTTTCTCAAGAGCATTATGTTGGTGTTAACAAGGCCTTAGAGTCTCCATTGGAGGATTTTTGTAAGCCTATAAATGACCTAGTTCCTCTAAATTTGGCATTTTATGTTGATAAGGGGATTGATTTGGGGTTCTGGGCTAGATTGGATTTTAGTATGTATGGTTTTACAGGTAGGAATGATTCTTTTGGGTGGGGTTTGAGGGGTTGGGATTCCTCATAGAAGTCAATTGGTGCTTTGATTGATTATGGGGAAAGGGTTGGGCTTGAAATGAAAAAATGTAATATGGAGAATGGAATTCCACTAACAAGAGTAATGTTTCAAAGGAGAATAATAGTAGTTTGATCAGTGTTCCAAGATATAACTTAACAACTAGGAAATATTTTTTTAGGATTGGAGGGGGGGAATTGTTGATGGTTTAGCATTAAAATTAAGGAAGGAGGTGAAAATATCTAGTAGGGGTAGGAAATCCTTTCTATCCCTAGCACATGAAAGGGTTGTTAATAAAGTTTTGATGGGTAAGGTATCATATATTTAAGGGCTCCTTAGAGAAAATGGACCCATTGTTGAGGGTGGCCCATAATGTGTCTATCCCTTAATTGTTGGAGGTTGGGAAGCTCCTCAAAAAATAATCCCTAAAACAACATGTGGAGGCCAACAAGTAAGACATTATTATGTTGCAAGAGATGATGGGGGGTGGTGCTAAATTGTGTTAGAATTGGGAAGAATGCTTGTGGGTTGGGATTCCTCTTTTATTGATGCTAGAGGTTGTTTGGGAGGTGTAATAAATAGGTGGAAGACAAGGTCATTATACTACTCTAATACTTTGTCTTGTGATTCAAGTTTAGGTATTGTTTTTTACTCCTAGAATCTAGACAAGGAGATAATGTTACTAAACATATATGGTCCATATAATGAAAGAGTGACATTCTAGGAGAAGTTTTTCAATATGGGAATTATGGATCAATGGAATATTATATTGGAAGAAGATCTAAATTTTACTTAGGTAGAGCTTAAATATAGGGTCTTGTAACATAAGTATATTCACTAATTGATTTTTTCTTGCAAAGGCTAGAAGATCAAGGGTTACTTAGCATTGAGCCAATCAAGTTAAGTCCCACATGGAGGAATAAGAGGGTGGGTCAAGACATGATTTTTAAGTGGTTGGATATATTTCTCTAGTCAAAATGGTTTATAAATGACCGGGTTCAAATAAGACAATGGGTAGGATTGAGGGTGGGGAGGGGGGGAGTCTGATCATTTCCTAATTTTTACGGAGATGGCCAAATATAAGAGGAATCCTCCTATACCATCCTAGATAGAAGAATAATATTTTAAAGGGACTAGAAAATTGGAATCCATACAATTTGCAAAGAAATTTAAAAAGATAATGTAGGTTTTTGTAGTGTGGGATCATGAGAAAAAATTGAAAGATACTAAAGAATTATAATTGTTGGAGGCTCAAATGGATAGTCTGCACAAAAAGGAAGAGGCAATATAACCTACTAAGGAATATAAAATGGGGGTTTGTAGATTGGAACAAATGAAGAGAAATTTGTAAGAAGACAAGAAGACTATATGAGGGTTAAAAGTAGATCCCTATGGATTGCAAAGGGTGATGAAATTACAAAGTACTTCCATCAATTTTCAAATCATATGAAAAATATTAATATCATAGTAAAAGTAAAGAGAAATAATGGAGATATGGTGTAAAAGTTTTGAAGAAATTGCAAAAACATGGCTAGAACATTTTAGTGAGATACATAAAGAAGACAATAGTGTAACTATAACAAAGGTAGTTCAAATGAAAACATACTTTCCTATATTTTTATCTAAAGAGGACAATGAACGATTGTTGGAAGAAATACCAAAGGATGAATTGGAATTTGTTCTTCATAGTTTCAAAAAGGACAAAAGTCTTGGCCCTGATGGTTGGTGTGTTGAATTCTTTTTAGGCCACTATAAAGTAATTGAAGAGGGTTTAATGAGGGTAATAGAGGAATATAGAGAAAATGGAAGGATAATTGTTTAATTTAATGGTACTCTTATTGCTTTTAACCCAAAAGTAGAGAATCCTTCGTCATCTGAATAATTCAAGTTGATTTCCTTATGGAGTTGTATTTACAAAATAATTGCAAAGATCATAGCTATGAGGGTGAAGATTTTGATATCATATATAATATCTCATGAACAATTTGGTTTTTTATCAGGTAGAAATATCCATGAGGCAATAAGAGTAGCTTAGGAGGGGTTGCAGTCCATAAAAACAAAGAAGATGTATGCTATGGTGCTTAAAATAGACTTATCAAAAGCTTATGATAGGGTTAGTTGGTTATATCTGAGGTTAATGTTGATTCATCTAGGTTTTTGTGTACAATTTGTGAATTGGGTTATTTGTTGTATTACCACTGTATATTTCTCCATTTTGATAAATAGATCTACATTGACATATTTCAGGCCTAGAAGAGGGCTAATAAAAGGTTGCCCTCTATTGCCCTTACTTTTTCTTATTGTTGTTGAAGGACTAAGTAGGGTTATGATAGAAGCATAAGAATCGGTAGGTAATGAGGATGTTAGATTTTTTAATATCAAATGATTAATATTGAGAAGTTTATAATTTTTTCTTAGGGGTAAGTGACAAGGATGTTATTTTTTTTTACCAATTTGTTTTCTTTCCAATAGATTGAGCTTCAAAGAGGCTTCAAGTATTTAGGTTTTTACTTAAAGCCAAATGAGTATGGTAAAAAATATTGGGACTGGTTGATTGTTAAGGTTGGAAAGAGACTCCTTGTATGGTGTAATCGTTGGTTTCCTAAAGGTGGAATACTTATTTTAGTGAAGTTAGTGATCGAAGTTTTTTTTGTATATTGAAAGACCTAATATTTTATTTCGAAAATGGTTCTAGATAACTGGGGATAATAAGTTATAGATTTGTATGGTTAGGGTGTACCAAAAAAAGAAAAAAAGAAGAAGGAAATTTCATTAGTTAAGTGGCAAAGTCTATCATTTCCCAAAGTCATGGGAGGATGGGGATTAAAAAACATCCATCAACTTACAAAATCTCTATTTGCAAAAAGTGTTTGGAGGTTAATTTTTGGTAAGGGTTTGTGGTGTCAGGTGGTCATATAGAAGTAAATTGATCATGTTTTAGTGTAGGATTGGATAAGATCACCTACAAAGATTGTCATAATGTCTCAGTTATATAAAAGGCAACAATTGTAGCTTTCCCATTTATTGGAAGGTGATTGATATGGAAGGTTGGGGATGGTCATAGGATAAGGTTTGGTGAATATTAGTGGGTTGGATGTGGTGAAAATTATAGGTTGTTGGAAAACATCAACAATATTCTTAGGAGAAAAGGGTATTTTACCCTTTCTTAGGTGGTTGATTTTGATCTCACTACAATTTGAAGGTAGGAATAGAAGTCAACATAGAAGATTGGTCTTAGAGGTGAATATGATTTTATGTGGGAGGGTTATATCTTAGATCTAGTCATGTAAGGATTAAAAGGTGGATGATGAACTAAAATGGTGAAGGAATCCAACTAGGGTTATATATTCTCCAATAATTTGATACAAGGTATTATGTGAAGGAGAAGTCATTGGAGAACTAATTTGGTGGTGGAAGTAAATTTGAAAGTATAAATGTCCCTTAAAATATTGCATTTCTACGTGGTTTTCATTGAATAGCAAGGTGCTCACATGGGATAATTTACAAAAAAATGAACAAGTTTTGGCATTTGTTATTTCATGTGATTATGATATTCAAGTTTGGAATGAATTTGAACATATTTATGGTTTAAAAAAAAATGCAGTGGTAGTTCAATTGATGAATGCTTTATAAATTGGGGTGGGGAATGTTGTCATAAAGAGTTTCAAGGCACTCTTGTTGATTGTTGATTGGGGGATATGGTTGTCTAGGAATGATATTATATTCGAAGACAAGTTCATTCTTCCTATCCAATGTGCAATGCAAAGTCTGAATGTACTGAACAATTTTGCACAAATAAAAGTTGAAAAGCCTATAAGACAATTTATGGAGGAGGTCATTGATTGGTTAGGGCCCTATATTTACTTCGATGGAGAACCTTAGGGAGATCCTCATATTTGACGAGTAGGGGGCAATGTGTATTTGTTGGATGCACATTGGTTAAAATGTAAAGTAGGATAGGGAAGGGGTTCTAGCAATTATGTAAAAATTATGGCTTTGAAACTCTCTCTTAAACTAGTTGTAGAAAAAGATGCTCAATTATGTAAAAATTATGGCTTTGAAGCTCTTTCTTAAACTAGTTGTAGAAAAAGATGCTCAAAAAATTCAGGTGTTTGGGGATTCACAAATGGTAATAAATTGGATGGAGGGCACATATACTTGTGAAAATTTTATTTTGTACCCAATCTTTGATGAGATTTCCACTATAGATTAGTTTTTATTTCTATCCCATTTCATTATATATTCATAGAAAGGATTGATCAGGTAGATGGTTTATCTAAAGAAGGTGTGTTGTTGGATCCTAGTAGATGGAAGATTTGGAAGGAGGTGTATGCCATTGCCTCTCAATATGTTCATCGATATTTCTTTTAGTTATGACTTCTAAGCATGTCAATGATATATCTTTTTTTCTTTTTTTTCTTTTTTTCTTTTTTTAATGTCTGGAGGAATCAACAACTAGTTGGGCACGTGCTCGCGTTACACGTGGTCGTGTTATCCAACTGCTACCACTATAGCCTCCAGGTGTGCCCACGAGGCCCCATACGCGGCACACATTGTAAGTCAGGGGGAGTTGAACTCGAAACCTCATGGAACTTCATTTTCACAGCACGTGCCAATTGAGTTGCCCCCTCGGGGGCATGTCAATGATATATCTTAGTCTTGATCAAGGGATCTATTTTTTTTTATTTTTGGACATTTAACTTGTAGTCATCTTGATTGTTTTTATATTTGGACCTTAACTAGAATATGAGGATATTTTATAAGATCTAATTAGTATAAAAATCCCACTTCCTTAAGGGTATGAATATAATGATGAGATTTATTTTTGGAACTACATAGGGATTAGAATGTTTAGACTATGTGAAGAAGTTATAATTTAGGGTTTCCAAAGAGAATATGATTCTTACGCAGATAATGTATTTTCTTTATTTTATAATGAAATTTATTTTATAATGAAATTACAAACTTTAATTTATGTATAAAATAAATAAAAATATATAATAGGAAAATATTATTTAACTCAAAAAATAATAATATTAGATGATTATATATAACTATGTATATGAACTAATATAATATTTTGTATTTATTTGAATGTGAGCCCATTTCTAATTCAATTTATTATTTTTGTTATATTGCCTAGAGTGTTATAGCAATTCCATCCCTCTTACAAAAGTTCGTAGGTCACTATAAAACCGTAAGTGAGTGCATATAAGGGTATTTATCCACAACCTGTAAAATATCGAGACAAAAATATGGAAAGCGTCGTTCATATGGGATAAATTGCCTCTTAATAACTAAAAAATCACAATGATTATTAAGGAGAAACAATTTCACTTAGATCGACATATGACAATTTGATAAATATCCTAAGAGTATATGTATATCATCAAATTGGTGTATGAGATCCCCTTGTTTGTGGGACAAGGGACTCTCCTCCACCTAGTGATTTGACTGATAAAGTCTACAAAGGTATATATACCCTACCCCCCCTAGATTTTAGCCTGTGACCGCTTAAGAAGAAACACATATTCTTAACCATTAGGCCCACTCAGACTATACATCCAAATCCAAAATGCCAGAATGCCTGATTAAGTTTTATATACCGGTGCATACAGACTTTGAGGATTCGTGGTGGAGCCTCTTCGAGCATGAGGTTTTCCATTGATTTTATATGTCATAACAATTGTTGACCATGGTGTGGGCTCTATGGACACCAGCATTAAGGAATTGTTTCTCATCAGCATGTAATTGCAACTATCCTCCATTGTTTTCACGACATTGACCTTCGGTCGATCAACCATTAATCGTTCATGTGCATACTGAAACAACATAACGAATTTTAGTTGAATGGAAATGAGAGAACGTTCCCAATTAAAAAATATACATATTTGTTTGAGGATTCAATATAATTGGTTTGGAATTGGCTATTGGAGCAAATTCATAAGAATTTTTGTGATGTTATCTCCTATAGAACACTTAACATTCATTTTTTAAACTATCTATCTAATACCATTTGTAAAACTGCTCCACACGAATAGCTTTGTCAGGGGCCTCGTCTGTCAGAGAATGAAGCTTGACTACTTGCGCTCTGTCTCATGCACTATCTCCTCTCGCCATCTGGTCTTCTAGTCTCTGCTACTCTTGACAGGACCAATATCGTAGGGTTAACCTCTTTACTCTGTCCGAACTATGAACCCCACCACCCGAAGTCCATCAGGCTTTTGCAGTTTTATGTGAACCCTATAGCCGGCTTTCCGTGGACCCTCTGCACCTACAACTGCCCTTAAGCGGCCTCCATGCCTTGGCAGGAATTACTACCAGTTCTCGATCGTCCCTTTATACTGACTACCAACGAACCTTATTATCTGGATGAGCGAACTATATCAGACAGTACCAAGGAACATCGATCGCAGATATAGGCAAATAAGCGAGATCACAATGAGTGCATAATATGAGACAAACAGAGAAACTTCAGAGCTTTAAACACATTTGCAGAAGACTTGATATTATATTAATTAGAGCAAAATACTCGGCTATTACAATATGTGCCAAATGCACAGACTTAGAGCAGACTGCTCTTCACTCAACTAACAGACTCAAGAAAGACACGAAGCTTCAGACAGAAGGGAAGCTTAGAGACTCAGACTCTAGACACTCAAAATGCGGATGCCTGATAATGAGCTCTCACCCTTCATTTATACAATATTGTGAAGGTAGAGTCATCATGAAGCCAAGAATTTGAAGAGACTAATGGTCCTACATGTCAACCACTCAATCTTACTTTTGGGATTCGGCAGATGTATTCACGCAGGAATCTCCGACCAAATCACTTACTTTATTTGAAATCAACCGAAAGCATATAGAACAATATATCTGTCAGGGTTGTCATACAAGATTCCCTGACCATATGACTATTAACAAGACATAAAGTAGAGCATCTTAGGAAATGTGGGTCAAACCTCACCAAAAGTCGGAGAAGTGCTCGAAGTTTCCAAGATTCTCTTTATTTGACATGACCACACTTTATCTATGACATGACTACACTATATACAAAGTGGAGTTTAATGACGGAAACCCACGGAACCCGAATGGCACCACTGTCGGCCATTTGGACATGAAGGTACAAAGTGGAGTTTGATATGGAAACCCACGAAAACCAATTATTCTAATGGATAATCATGAAAGTGCCTGAAGCTGTAAGGATCCCAATGTTGAGTATATATTTCTCTGAATAGTTATGGATCCTCGTCACTTTTTGATTCTTGATGTAGTACAAACTTAGTTCAGATTACCCATGGATGTTTTTCTCTTACAAACATCATCTTGTATTCTTCTTCAGAGAATAGATCAGCAATAGTTTCAAGCCTTCTATTATGGAAGAGAATCATTCTTCCAACTTCTGATACTTGAGGATTTATTCCGACTGGATTTAATCCAAACTTAAGCCACCATTCCATTAACTAGTCAGGTTCAGGACCTAGAATAAAGGAATCTGCAAATTTTATCATACAGTAATAATATTTATATTTTTCTGTCCAAGGACAAACATTAAACCACATGGATTTATACTGATGATAATTTATATTAAACAATTTTTCTTCTGGATTCCCGTTTGGCCAATCTTGTACTATCCTCATTCTATTGATTTGGAAGAAGTTCCATGCAAGAGTTTCTTTCCATATTTGAGTTTGTTGATCAAACCATTCTCTATTAGCAAACCTGATTCTGCTGAGGTCTCTCATTTCAACCAGTTTTTCTCTGGAGGCAATAGTAGGTGCCTGGTGCATTCTACCAAGTATATGTTCTGAGGGAAGCACATTTAGATTAGTATTTCTTGAAAATCCAGGCAATCCCAATTCTATTTTTTCTGAAGCCCTGAGTTGCCATTCTAGTATCCAATTATGTTCAAAAACTTCCCAGGAAGTTTTATCATCTAGATAATGAGTTACAAGGGCACTCCTCTGATCATCCCAAACTTCTACAGTTACCAATCTCTTGTTATAATAATCTATTTGAGTATGGGATTCAGAAACAAATGGCAATTCAAGCCTCTTAGAAGAGCTTTCATTAATACTTGGTAGTGTAATAAAGTATCCTGGTCTCTTGTCTTGACAGATGCAAGAACCATGGGGTTCTACCGCAGAAAGAAATCGAGTACCAAGGATACAGTCAACTGGTAGATCTGCAATTTAGTATTTCATTCCTAAAGCATACTCTTCAAGAATCAAAATACCTTTAGGGACTTCAAACTGGAAAGAAGTATTTACATTTCCTAGTCCAGTAGCTGAGCCAAAACTAGGAAGCCAATATTTTGCAGGGATAAGATTTGTATTCAACAAATTTAGATCAGATCCAGTATCTATAAGTGCAGTCAAGAAAAATGTTTCTTGATTTATTTCTAGTTGGATCTTGATATAATACTTTTGATATTTCACAGGCAAAATTTCCATACCTGTCATTCCTTGCATCTCAATTGTTGTGTGGCCTTGGACAATTGATTCAAAAGGAGAATCTTCAAGAGGAGGAGGGATGGAGTCCAACCTTTCTTTTATTTCTTTGATTTCTTGTCTTGCCCATGAATCAATTTTGAAACTGAATCCTGCATCTTCTTCAATTCTTTTGACTCTTTCCTTTAATTCACAGACTTCGTTTTTTAGAGAAAATACCTCTTTAGCCAGATCAGTAAGAGAGGTATTTTGTAACTTGGGCTCTCTATTGAATTTGATGTATGACTTTGTATTTCTTTCAAAAGAAGAATCAATAAACAAAGGTTGTCTTTTTGGTATTTCGGCATGCTTATGCTTTTGCTTTGTTTTGACAGTCTTGATGAAAGTTTCAAGAAGGGAATTTTTCATATCACCTTCAGGGAGGCTTTTAATTTGAGCAAGCATTTGTGCCTCCTGATCTCCTGTGTTCTGGAACATGCAAACTTTCAATTTTTTCACTTTTTCAGGTTCTGATTCATAATCAAAATCAGAACTATCATTATCGCTTTCACAAGAGCAGTAATTTGGATTGCTGCAATTACAATACTGATTCATCAAAATTTCTTTTTCTGAATTATATTCAAATTCAGATGCACTGGTAGTAGTAGGGCAGCATCCTTCTTGAAGAATATGAATTTCTTCTCTTTTAACAAATGGATTGTAGGGGCATGCATTAGTTTCATGATTTTTTGCCCCACATATGTTGCAGTGCGTCTTTAAGACTCACTGTCTTTTTTCCTGAGCCTCTTTTGCTTTCTGTTCTGAAAATTTTCCTTTCGTTTTTCTAGAGGCTATATTTTCTGAACAATTATGAGCATAATGTCCATGATTTCCACATATCCAGCAAATGATCCTTTGTTTTGCTTCATGAGTATGACTCCTGAGCTTGATATCTCTGGGCTCATAGTAGTGAGTTCTGGGGACATACTTGTACTTGGCTTTGTATTTTCTACCATTTTCTCCCCTGAAATCTTTTGGCTTCTTTTTCCTTTTTCTACCAGGATTGGAAAGATATAGGCCATATTGTTCACAGATAGATTTTTGATCGGGAAGATATGAGGGCTTTGAGACATAATTTTGTACTTTCATGCTGGTGCATAGTCCTATCAGGGCTTTAGTAATCAAGGAATAGATTTCTCCCCAGGTGTACATCTCATAAGGAAGTTTGAATATTTCTTCCATTTTCAGATACTTGACAAATTTGCTTGGCAGAGCTGCCAAGTAAACTTGTTTCCATAATAAATTTTCACTTTCTTTTACCTCAAAAATCCTTTGTGTCCATTCTTTATGAAACTGCTCATATTCAGACATTTTTATGCACTTCATATTCATGAGAATAATTTCATGTTTGTCTGCAATTTCATTTTATGTTCCACACCAGTGCTCAAGGATAGCAGTAGTGAGAGAACCAATCATATTGTTTACTGTAGTACCATCAGTATGGTATACAATATCTCTTTCTTCATCTTTCAGAACTTCTGCTTCCATTTTTGTAATCATTAAGGGAGAAGAAATAACTTCCCACCATTTGCTAAGAGTTCCTGTAAAACACTGAATAATTGTTTTGCATGCCTCTACTTCAGTTTTTCCTTTCATGCACATTATCTTGTATGAGACATACATCCTGTCAATCATTTGTCTTATTTGTGCGACTGACAGATTGTCAATATTTCATTCTTGGAACCAATATTTAGCAAATGTTTGAGTATCTGGAAGCCTACCTTTCCCAACCAAGTCAGGGGTTGGTGGTCTAGTAGAGTGATGTGGAAGGTCTTCATAGGCTGGATTTTTGATGGTTACTAGAGCTCGATCACCTTTTGGAGTCTTAGAAGAAGATTCAGGTAGTTCTTCTTCTAGTGGAAAATGAGATGGGAATCTTTTTACAATTTCTATCTCAGAAGGTTTATGTACAGGAGATAGAATGGAAATATGAGGGCTAGGAAGGATAAAGGAGCTTAGGATGGGTTTATCCTGGTGACTGCGTTTTCCTTTTATCTCGGTTAAAGTTTTTCCCATATTTGAAAAGGCATTTCCTAATCCTTCCATTATTTCTTCATCGTTTCTGCTAGATTCTCTGTCCGAAATAGAAATTCCTTGGTACTGTCTGATATAGTTCGCTCATCCAGATAATAAGGTTCGTTGGTATTCGGTATAAAGGGACGGCCGAGAACTGGTAGTAAGTCTCGCCAAGGCATGGAGGTCGCTTAAGGGAAGTTGTAGGTGCGGAGGGTCCACGAAAAGCTGGCTATAGGGTTCACATAAAACTGCAAAAGCCTGATGGACTTCGGGTGGTGGGGTTCATAGTTCGGATAAAGTAAAGCGGTTAACCCAACAATATTGGTCCTATCGAGAGTAGCAGAGACTAGAAGACCAGATCGCGAGAGGAGATAGTGCATGAGACAGAGTGCAAGTAGTCAAGCTTCATTCTCTGACAAGGGAGGCCCCTGACAAAGCTGTTCGTGTGGAGCAGTTTTACAAATGGTATCAGAGCCATGACATTCTTTTCAACCTGGGTATGATATAAGACTCTCTTAGATATGATATATCTATTCACTCTGTGTTTTTCTGTGTATAAATTTTTGTTTAGAATCCAATTATGTATTCTGAGATTACTAGTTTCTGCCTGAGCAGACGGCCAGGAGCCTATCTAATCTTATTTCGAGAAGACATAAGACTAAAAGCCCTACTTTTCTATGCAGAAATAGTAAGATCTTAATACCACTATGGATTCTAGGTCAGTATCCTTCAGAGAAGTTAGAAATGCTGAAGAAACAAGTACCTCTGGATCTGACCCTGTAAATAGTATTGAGTCAATGTTTTCTTTCAATAGAACTCAGGGTATAAACCATGCAAGTATAGAAGAAGTTGAGACAAATCCCCAAGCTGCATGGAACTTACCTCATATATCTCCCAGCAGAGTATATCAAGACCTAAACATGTTTCATCTTAAAGTTGTGACCAGAGTCATTGTTAAAGAATTTGTAAGTAGAATACAGCAGAATAGTGATATCAGTCAAACTATTTCCCTTATCAATCCAAAAGAAGTCCAAAAGGAAGCCAAAAAACATGGAACAAATTATATTCACTTTGGATGCATTAGAATTGGGATCAGTCCATTAGTTCATAAGGGAATAAACTCTTATGTATTATGTACATTCATAGACCTAACCCACAATAAGTTCATTGATTCCCTGATAGGAGGAATTGTTGCCCCTCTTTCAAATGGGCCTGTATACTTTGATTGTTATCCAAATTTCTCTGTTTATACTTTTGATGAAAATATTGCAAATATATTAAAACTACAAATTAGAACAACTGGGTTTGATATGTGTCCTACGAGGACAAATATATCTATCCAAGCTAGAGGATGTTTTAGACATACCAATACCCTGTTTCCTACTGTCTTGCATGCCCCTAGTAAAGAATCCCAGTCAAGTACTCTGGTTATTACAGACCCATTAAACCAAAAGATGGAGCATTGTACCATAAAATGGGAAAACTTATCTTTCCCTACAGATTGGGTCATTGATACCCCAAGGGCACCTATACCAAGATCTATAACTTCTGCCCAAATAAAAGAAACCTCAAACTCTGCAGTTATTTCTTTTCCCCAAAGAAATCTTTCTAGAACTTCTTCTTGTACAAAGACTACTTCTTCATTTCCTCCCTCATCTTTTTTTTTACATGCCTCACTCTAGTCTTTAGCAAATCAGGTGGGAAAAATTCCCTTTGCAGTAAAATGTTTTGATTGTGGACAACTAATAACCCTGTCAACTCTTTCTGCATTTGAGGAAAATGAAAGAGTCCAATTTGAACATGCAAATCATAACCCCAGGACAAATTTACCTCCACCAAACTCTATTGCTAAAGACCAGTGTCCTCATCCTCAGTGTTATGGCATTCCTTTCCCTCATGACTCCCATATCCTGGTTATCCAAGACAACTATTGTACAGAAATAAATCAAAGGAAAGAATCTTATGTCCCCAGTGACACAAGAAGACTGTCTACTCCATAAATAAGAAAGTTTCTTCTTCTTTCTAAAGGATGCAACAGAGACAGAGTCAAATTAGAATGGATGAAAGAAATGTTAAATTGGGATCTGTTTACTCATCCAAGTGCAAAAGAATTTGCCAGAAAAACTTCAAATGAAGAAAAGACCAGACTAGCTCAAAATTGGAAACATTTTATGGATAAAGAGAATATTTATATATCCTTTTTTGAATGGAATAAAAGAAAACACCAAGTCCATTCATGGGATTTAGTCCCTTTAAAATCTAGTCCTATGAGTTGTCCGGTACAAACTCTTTCTATATCTGATTTAGGAAGAGAAATCAATAAGATCAAGAAAAGCATGGAAAATATCTCAGAACAAAAGGAAGAAGAAGAAGAAGAAAGTCTTCAGATTAAACATCAGAAGTATCATGTCTTAGTTGAACTAAAAATTCAAGATTTACATTTCAAACTGAAGACATTGATAGATACTGGATCAGATTTGAACATGTTAAATAAACATGTTATCCCTGTATCTTTATGGGAAAAAACTCAAGCTATGGTTGTGGGATTAGGAAATATTCCAAATGACATTTCTTTTCAGATCCCAGAAGCAATTCTTTGTTTCCAAGATTATTGCCTAAAGTTAAAATTTCTTTTAGCAAACATTCTTGTTTCCTGTATCCTTGGCACTCCTTTTCTTGCAGCAGTATCACCTTATGGCTCGACCATGGTGACTCCAGATAAGCCAAGATACTTTATCACAGTTCCCTCCCCACAGGGTAAAGTCACAGTTAAACTTCCCTTTGTGTCTACTCCAAGGATCTCAGATGATGTCCAACTGAGCCTCAGAAAGAATGAAAAAATAAAAGAACTAAAGCAGTTCCAAACAGGGATCAGAATCAGAGATCAATTGACAAGGGATGATATACAAGAAAAATTTCTTGCTTTAAAACAAGAATTTATTGACTTAGTCTGCTCAGAGAATCCCACTGCTTTTTGGAAACAAAAGAAGCATGTAGTCTCTCTTCCATATCGAGAAGAATACCAAGGAAAACCTTGCAAAAGCAGAGCCATACCAATGAATGTTGAATATCAGAAGCTATGTGCACAAGAAATTGAGGGTTTACTCAATAAAGATCTGATTAGAAAATCTACTAGTCCTTGGAACTGTTATGGATTTTATGTAAATAAACATTCAGAACAAATCAGAGGAGTTCCCAGATTAGTAGTAAATTACAAACCCTTAAACAAAGTGTTAGCCGATTATACATATCCCATTCCCAATAAAAGCAGTCTAGTCACTAGAATTGCAGGAGCAAAGATTTTTTCAAAGTTCGATTTAAAATCAGGCTTCTGGCAGGTGGCTATTAGTGAAAAGGATAAATTCAAAACTGCTTTTAATGTCCCTGCTGGGCATTATGAATGGAATGTGATGCCCTTTGGATTGAAGAATGCCCCTGCAAAATTTCAAAGGGTTATGGATGACACTCTCAAGCCATACTTTGATTGGCTTATTGTCTATATAGATGTCATTCTTGTCTTTTCTGCATCCATAGATCAGCATTTTAAGCATCTGAAAAAGCTTCTGCAAGTGATTAAGCAAGATGGCTTGGTCTTATCAAAAAAGAAGATTGAGATTTTTCAAACTCAAATAAAGTTTCTTGGCCATACTATTGATAATGGCCAGATTACTCTGCAAACTCATGCTATGGAATTTGCAGATAAGTTTCTTGATAAGATTCTTGACAAAACACAGCTACAAAGATTCTTGGGCAGTTTGAATTACATAAGCCATTTTTATAAAACTGTGCCCAAGATAGGAAGCTTCTAAATGATCAGTTGAAGAAGGAACCAGGTCCCTGGACAGAAGCCCATACCCAAGCTGTAAGGAATATTAAAGCAAAAACCAAGAATCTTCCAATTTTGCATATCTCCGATGATGGACTCCCAAAGATAGTAGAAACATATGCGAGCAATATTGGTTGGGGAGCAGTATTAAATCAAGTCGGAGACAAAGGAAAAGAGGAGATCATCCAATTTGCCTCTGGTTTATGGCAAGCAGCAGAAAAGAATTATTCTGCTCTGGATAAAGAAATTAAAGCTGCCTTAAATGCCATAAATAAATTTGAAATTTATTTGATTTACAAAAAGTTTCTTTTAAGGACTGATGCTGCAGCAATGAATAAAGTCCTTAACAAAGATTTGAAAAATCATGGAGATTCTAAATTTGCTAGATGGCAAGCTCTCTTTAGTAATTTTGATTTCACTATAGAACATATCAAGGGAGCAAACAACTCTATTCCAGATTTTTTGAGTAGAGAACATTTATAGAATCTCTGTCTACTAATCTTTGTACAGCTAAGAGATGGATCAGAAAGAGTAGTATACATTCCTGACTCTTTAAGTTGGGAATCTTATTCAGCAGTCTAGGCACCCCATTGGGAATTGAGGAGCACAAAAATTCTTTCCCGGACAACTCAGGTCCCATACTCAAATTTAGTCCCTGAGGTAAGAGGAAGGAGAGTATCAAATGTTTTGGCTCTTATGGTTACTCAATTAAATGAAAGAGCAGCCCAAGCACAACATGCTCTGACCACTCTTTTCCATGATGTAACATTAATCTGGGATATAAGAGATGATCAAGGAAATAATCAACAGTATTTTTGTTTAAATAGACCCAGATTATTATCTCATTGGCCTGAAAGGAATTCTAATATCATATTTCCAGAGACAAGTCTAAAGTATCATGAGTACAGAAATCTGTGGTGGGACTTTGTTCAACAAGAAGACTTCCTAACCCTGGTTAAATTTGGAAGTGTCAATTCTGCAACTGGAGGAAGGCATCCTATCTGGATCGCAGATTGGTGGAAATATTTTGGTCTGAACAAAGGGGCAATAGATCCCTATATATTAAACTCATTTACATCTTTATCTGTTGTCCGGGATCTTTTCTTTCAAGGGCCAAATGATGGAGAAATCTTACGTCTTTTCATCCTGAATCATCTCCAATGGGCAATCAAATCAAGGACTATTCTTCAGATGATAAATGGAGTACCTTTTATAGTCCAAAAAATCTATACAAAGATCTAGGATACCTTACATTATCCTGAAAGATTTTCCAGCTTCATTGAGAATGATTAGACAAAAGAAATTCATGTCTAAATGGCCAACAGTGGTGCCATTCGGGTTCCGTGGGTTGTTGTCATTAAACTCCACTTTGTATATAGTGTAGTCATGTCATAGATAAAGTGTGGTCATGTCAAATAAAGAGAATCTTGGAAACTCGGAGCACTTCTCCGAATTTTGGTGAGGTTTGACCCACATTTCCTAAGATGCTCTACTTTATGTCTTGTTAATAGTCATCTGGTCGGGGAATCTTGTATGAAAACCCTGACAGATATACTGTTCTATTTACTTTCGGTTGATTTCAAATAAAGTAAGTGATTTGGTCGGAGATTCTTGCGTGAATACATCCGTCGAATCCAAAAAGTAAGATTGAGTGGTCGACATGTAGGGCCACTAGTCTCTTCAAAGTCTTGGCTTTATGATGACTCCACCTTCAGAATATTGTATAAATGAATGGTGAGAGCTCATTATCGGGCATCCACATTTTGAGTGTCTAGAGTCTGAGTCTCTAAGCTTCCCTTCTGTCTGAAGCTTCGTGTCTTTCTTGAGTATGTTAGTCGAGCGAAGAGAAGTCTTCTCTAAGTTTGTGCATCTGGCACATATTGTAATACCCGAGTATTTTGCTCTGATTAATATAATATCAAGTCTTCTGCAAATGTATTTAAAGCTCTGAAGTTTCTCTGTTTGTCTCATATTATGCACTCATTGTGATCTCGCTTATTTGCCTATATCTGCAATCGATGTTCCTTGGTACTGTCTGATATAGT
This sequence comes from Picea engelmannii, assembly GCA_009831015.1. Classification (NCBI taxonomy): domain Eukaryota; kingdom Viridiplantae; phylum Streptophyta; class Pinopsida; order Pinales; family Pinaceae; genus Picea; species Picea engelmannii. Next base: position 16,714 of record ML809507.1, on the reverse strand, counting down.
TTGCTCATCCAGATAATAAGGTTCGTTGGTAGTCGGTATAAAGGGACGGCCGAGCACTGGTAGTAAGTCCCACCAAGGCATGGAGGTCGCTTAAGGGTAGTTGTAGGTGCGGAGGGTCCATGGAAAGCCAGCTATAGGGTTCACATAAAACTGCAAAATCCTGATGGACTTCGGGTGGTGGGGTTCATAGTTCGGACAGAGTAAAGCGGTTAACCCGACGATATTGGTCCTGTCGAGAGTAGCAGAGACTAGAAGACCATATGGCGAGAGGAGATAGTGCATGAGACAGAGCGCAAGTAAAACTAGAAACAGAAAAGAAAATAATCTTCTAAAAGTACTTTCTGTTTTATGATCCATTATATGCCCTCGATAGAATCATTAGACCCAAGAATCAAACATATACCATTTGTGAAACTTCTCCACACGAACAGCTTTGTCAGGGGCCTCCTCTGTCATAGAATGAAGCTTGACTACTTGCGCTCTATCGCATGCACTATCTCCTCTCGCCATCTGGTCTTCTAGTCTCTGCTACTCTCGACATGACCAATATCGTCGGGTTAACCGCTTTACTCTGTCTGAACTATGAACCCAACCACCCGAAGTCCATCGGGCTTTTGCAGTTTTATGTGAACCCTATAGCCAGCTTTTTGTGGACCCTTTGCACCTACAACTTCCCTTAAGCGACCTCCATGCCTTGGCGGGACTTACTACCAGTGCTCGGTCGTCCCTTTATATCGACTACCAGCGAACCTTATTATCTGGAAGAGCGAACTATATCAGACAGTACCAAGGAACATCGATTGCAGATATAGGCAAATAAGCGAGATCACAATGAGTGCATAATATGAGACAAATAGAGAAACTTCAGAGATTTAAACACATTTGCAGAAGACTTTATATTATATTAATCAGAGAAAAATACTCGGGTATTACAATATGTGTCAGATGCACAGACTTAGAGCAGACTGCTCTTCGCTCGAATGACTTACAAACTCTAAGAAAGACATGAAGCTTCAGACAGAAGAGAAGCTTAGAGTCTCAACTTCTTCTATACTTTCATGGTTTATACTCTGAGTTCTATTGAAAGCAAACATTGACTCAAGACTATTTACAGGGTCAGATCCAGAGGTACTTGTTTCTTCAGCTTTTCTAACTTCTCTGAAGGATACTGACCTAGAATCCATAGTGGTATTAAGATCTTACTATTTCTGCACAGAAAAGTAGGGCTTTTAGTCTTATGTCTTCTCGAAAGAAGATTAGATAGGCTCCTCGCCGACTGCTCAGGCAGAAACTAGTAATCTCAGAATATAGAATTGGATTCTAAACAAAAATTTATACATAGAAAAACACAAAGCGAATAGCTATATCAGATCTAAGAGAGTCTGATATCATACTCGGGTTGAAAAGAAGGTCATGGCTCTGATACCATTTGTAAAACTGCTCCACATGAACAGCTTTGTCAGGGGCCTCCTCTGTCAGAGAATGAAGCTTGACTACTTGCGCTCTGTCTCATGCACTATCTCCTCTCGCCATCTGGTCTTCTAGTATTTGCTACTCTCGACAGGACCAATATCATCGGGTTAACCGCTTTACTCTGTCCGAACTATTAACCGCATGGTGCCGCAACTAATAATAGAGAGACAATTTATCAAAAACAAAACTAATAAGTAGTAAATAAATAAAAAAGTTATCAAAATTGTTTCATGACACATGTTGGATAGGGAAAATTATTTGGTACAAGTAGTGATTTTTTATGTTTTAATGCAAAGTGTGGCACATGCAATAATGTGCAGATATTTCAAGATTCATATGTTCCAAATTTCAATGATAGTCTAGTAGCGCATGTGTATCTGTCCTATTAGTTCATCAAATTGGACCTCTCTTAATATGGTTCATAGTTCCTTTCTTTTTGGGGGGGGGGATTCTATGAGAAATGCAAGTCTATATGGACATGCAGAAGGGGTTTAAAAAGGAGGAGCTCCTCATGCCAGAGCTGCAACAAACAAAGATTATTAGCCTAGCATCTTCACATATCAATGCACTGGTGCGGGTATGCTTGCAGTATTTGATGCAGGGTTACATTAGAGTGTTGATGTGTTCTCTATTTCTGTGATATTTTTCACTTCAAAAGATTATTTTGAAGATCCAATTGTCATTGGAACATTATGGAAGTAATCTCTGTCGATTATTCTTGGAAACAATAGGACATATATAGTGAGTATACCTTATTCCTTCAAATTCATTATTTTATATTAGCTTTAAATATGAAAGCACATTTAATTCATAACATGAAATCCATATACACCAGTCTTTCCCATAAAATCTTTAGGAATGGAATTTACTCCTAAGACCCATAAAGCTTTAGGAATGGAATTTACTCCTAAGACCACATAAAGGACTGTTCTATTTTGGGTTTAAATCTGAGTGTGCCTTTAGTTGACAGCATGAAACCCACACTTTGTTGTTCTATTTCGCGTCTAAATTTAATTCAAGAAAGCCCTAAATCCATTTGACTCCTGAAAATCCATAAAACATTGTTCTATTTTTGGTTTAAATCTAAAAGAACATTTGATTCATAGCATGAAATCCATATACAATTAGTGAGCATTGCATGATTAGAAACTCATAGCCCACCATATTTCCATACCAAAAGCTATGCGTACCTGATTAGAAAGTTCTACAACAATTTTAATTTGATTACCTTACAAGTTCACATTTTAATGGAGCTTTATCCATATGTCTACGTCCATTAACATCATGTTATTAAACAATCCATCCATGTTCAAGTCTTTATCTATACCTATACATTCTACGAAGAGAGTTTGATACCCTGCATTTTCATCTTATAAATAAAATTGACGTTTAGATTTCAATAATGGGTAAATGAACTACTAATTTTTTGAATGAAAAAGAAGGTACCTCGCACCTGAAAAATTAAATATTGACCATGTGTTTGGAAGGAGCGATGAAAATAATAAGATCCTTCCTTTGTACTAACTGATCTAGACAGGGTCGTGCTGAGCAACTAAATTTCTATGTTAATTTTCTAAGATAAATTTCCTATTTAATTTAAGTGCTATATATTTTTGCCATTGAAACAGTTCAATGGAGGATATTAATGTTTCAAACCTGGTAATTACTCTACAGGCATAACTTTTCGACACTAGCTTGGTTCTGCTTCTAAGGGTCGCAAATCCCATGGGAAAATGCAGATACAAACTTTCTCAAAGAATGGTACCTCATCACCTGTATTAACCCAAAGACTAAATTTGGCTTTTGGGACGAGCCCAAACAATCCATATAGCTTTGGAATTGGTGGCATAGACCCGAATGCATATTTGGGTATTGGGAATAGCCCAAACAGTCCATATAGCTTTGGAATTGGTGGAATCGACCCGAATGCAGAATTATGGGCCTGCCTTCTTTGCACCAGGAGAAATTCATAGAAATTCAATAGCGGAAGAAATTAGAGGAAAATGTTCTTGAAGGTAAAGGTAGTTAATCAGTGAGTCAAGTTTCAATAATTGTTGGCAAATGCATTGTGTTTCAATGCATGCAGATAGCCACTGCAACATTCCTTGAGTGTAGTGTTACTGCAAATGCACTATGTTTTAATGCATGCAGGTAGCCATGACTGCAACATCCCTTGAATGCACTACTGTGAAGCATCCCTTGACTGTAGTGCTACGGTGAAAGGTGGCAACGTCCCTCAAGTACAGTGGTGAAATTTTTGTCAGTGAAAGGTCGATCAAGTCAGAGGATAGACCAATGAATAATATGGAAATTGATTATTTTAAAATTAAATTAAAAATCTAATATGGAAATTGATTATTTTAAAATTAAATTAAAAATCTAATATGGAAATTGATTATTTTAAAATTAAATTAAAAATCTTGACAAATATGAAAAAAAAAACAGGGAATTACATCCCATCTAAGGTCTCCTCTGCCAATGAAAAAAATGATACAAAAAAATTGGAAATTGTAAAAATGCTTTTAAATTTTGAAAACATTGAAATTAATTATATGTTTTTATGATACTTTGGAAAAGTTTCGTAAACATTTTCTAAAATAGACCATTTAATTTCAATTTGTAGTTTGTTTAACACCTACCCAATTCCTACAGTACCTCCCTTTGGCATGTACTAATAACATAGCCGACTAATCTTTTAATAAGATAATAAATCCACATTTTTTAAGATAATAGCTTCCTTACACATGGTAGGACATGATCTTCGCCCAACGAGGTGGTTAGGGTGCTTGAGAGGCACCACATATTTCGAGGTGAAATTCAATGTTTCATGTCCCAAGAAATCAATCCAAACCAAAAATTAGAATGTGAAACATTGGGATTTTCACATCGAGAAATGTGATATTTCTCCATGCTTTAATAATCCCATCTTTAAGATGGGTAAAAAATAATATTCAATCTTCTCTTCTAACTTGTTATATTATTCTATCTAGTATGCTTGTTCTTCCTTCACACCTATTTTTAGATATAAATCATAAGTCTTTTTCTTGGTTTCATATTATAGCCTTAACTTTCTTAAATTGATGGATGCCTTAACTAATTTTCTTTTATCATTTTATCTTCGCTTAATTTTCCTTCTAAACCTAACAATTTTTTAATTCATTTTCAATTCTCTAGCTTTGTAACAATCTTGGATTCCTTTGTATTACATAAAATACAGAAGGCACAATCATTAATCTATTCTTAGGTTTCAAAGGTAAAAAAATTCAATTCATTTTCAATTCTCTAGCTTTGTAACAATATTGGATTCCTTCGTATTATAATATCCATTACATAAAATACAAAAGGCACAATCATTAATCTATTGTTAGGTTTCAAAGGTAAAACTTGTGTTTCAACGTGTGTCTTTTCTATTGTAGTTATGTATTCATGTCATAGTAGTTAAACAATTTGCTTGGTGTATTTTTTTTTTCCAGTCAAATAACTAAAATATAAATAAAATAGTCATACAATCGAGTATAACTAAAATATAAATAAAATAGTTGTACAATCGAGCATAGGCTACTTATATAGGTATTGTGAGTCAACCATTGGAATATCTAAGAAAGTTTACAGATCATATTTATATCAAAGTGGTTTTATTTGGTCATTTTTGTTGTTTAAGTGAAAAATATGTTTACTCAACTTATAAAGTCTAAATACGAGGGAGAGTTGTGTTGATAAAATTAATTGTTCTTAGAAACAATCAACCTAACAATCATTTACTTGTTAAACCAGGGTAAGTCTTTTTATTTCAAGTTATTATGCATTGTCTATATAGGCCGCAAATTATTATCAAGCACTGGTTGTTTCTAAATGTAAAGAACGGTAAAGTGGAAAGTGAAGAACAAAGAAAGGAAGTGGTTGCTAATGAATCATTTTAAATTTTATTTATTCAATCTGTAAATTCAAGGGAAAATGAAATAATAACTGCAAACATTAACACACATATTAATTAGGCAAGTATCATAACATGTATGGTTTACATTCTGCAACCATTTATGAACAAGAGTCAAAATGGAACGATTTTTATTTTGTAACCCACATGAATCAAAATGAAACGAATGCATTTTGCAACCAATAATGAACATGAATCAAATCACAGTGAATTGTATTATGTAGCGTGAATCAAAACGAACTAACTGCACTATGTAACCATATGGGAGCATGAATCAACAAGCAATTAGAAGATCAATAAATCAATAATTAATTGTAATGATAGAATATTGGTAGATAAAATAAACGTGAGTTAGGATAACACCATAAAAACATCTATGAACTAATAGAGTGATACTTGTTCACGGGAGTGGGCTCTCCTCCTGGAACAGAGTATTGAAGAAAAACTCAATAACTAGATTTTTTAATCAGATCATGCACATAGAAGATTGTTGGGAAATGAAATCCAGTTCTAGTATTAATCAAGACTTGAATAAAAAAGCATAAGTTTAGAAATCCACATGAACTAGTTATCTCGCTTTGCAATAGAGATCCCTTTTTATACAAAATATCGTGTGCCAATAATAAATCATGATCGGGATGCAAATCTATGATTCGATCTGTCTTAATCATTGCTCCCATAATACACAATAGTTTTGTCTATGCAATAGGTGCATGGTTACATGGTTTGGGGCTTCCCTAAATGTTAACCCAAAATACATAATGATTTGTCTTTTCCACATAAAACAAAGTGCATGGTTACATTCCAATATTTCCATAAGCTAACTAGGTAAGCCATCATCGTAATTTCAATGGGAAGAGTGGAATATATTGTCAATCGGTTGGAGGTATCGTGTTGAAGCTCACCATCTACATCGTTCACAAAAGATGTTCGTTCTGCAACTGATGTTCAACTTGCAGCTTCTGCAACTAATCCCTGCGATAGAAATATACAATCACTCACAACAATGCTCAAATGATATAGAATTATTCTAATTAAACGTTCAAATGCTCAAAACGTATGACCAAGTATACCTAATGTCAAAACTCAGCGTGTTCCATCAAAAGATCCCATTCTAAGTTCAAAAGGTCTGATTTTGAGGTGAAAAGGTAGGTAAAATGAGGCAAATATTGGAAAAAAGAGTGTCAAATATGGCATATTTATGGCCCACCACCAACCCCCAATTGAAGAGTTTGCATGTCCCCGTGCAACATTAAGTCATTCTTGGTTTTATTCTGAGTCTGATGAGTCAGTGGGAGAAGATTCAGAGTATAAGTTACTTCAATTACAAGTCAAATTCCTTGTTTCTTCTGGTGCATAAAAACCAAATTGAGATTTCATGGTGGACCGAAATTCTTCTTCTGATTATGTTGGGTGCCACATGATGGGAAAATGAAATCTTAGCCCAATCCACTTGATGACATGAGACTTAAGGCAATCAAGATACTTTTGAACCCGGTCTAGAGAAGTGTCGAAAAGAGAGTAGGAGAGGGGTTCCTTATGCTTTTTTTATGTAGTTAATACTCCTTTCTTCTTTTAAGACAAAGTACTACTTCTAGCCTATTTCGGGATATACAATTCTCACAAAAGGTGATACTCGAACTTTGAATATCCTTAAAAGGGGAAAGGAATGTGGGATTGCAGAGCATCTATTCCTTGGCCATATGAAACTCTCCAAGTGTAGGTTCTCCACACACCTATAAATGGTCATTCCTTTCTGCACACTCCATGGGAGATAATGCCTCACTCCATTTCAAATGATTCCTCATAAAGGAAGCAAATGCCCGAAATTGAATATCACCTACATGTGGATTAGGATCCCAATCATGTAACTCATTGATTACCAAGTTATGTTGGTATAATTCATAGCGTAGGTTTTTATCATCCACCTCACTATTGAAATACAATTGTAAAAATTGATCAGTAATGGCAATGTAACTAGGATTGTCTATTATCAGAGCTATGAATTGGAGAAAATATTTTTTCTCCTTGAGATATATAGAATAAACAGGGGAAGGAAGTCTACAAGATATCATAACATAATCCAAATGACACATATACTTATTGTCCCATCATAGTTGTTCGATATCATGGTTCAACTTACAAATTTCCAAATGAGCCTCTTGCAACTCGTTCTTCTCCAATTGTTGTTGCAAATGGGCTCCCTCCTATCGTGTCATTGCATCATTCATCTTTTTTCCAAGGAATTGTTCTTACAGTTCCATTATGCAATATTCTAATCATCATCAAGTGATTCCTTCACTTCCCTTGGTGTAATAATTTCCTCATCAAGTGCCAATTCTCAATTATACTCTTGATCAGTAGCACATCCTGCGGTAGTTTTTTCTCTTGGTGAAACATATTTACCAATGTCTAGAAGAGGATGTTATATTCTTGTGTGTGGATGAAATGTCATCTCATTGGCTTGCTCACCATCATGTGAAGCAGATGGTGACCGGTCATTTTGGTCATCGATAACTTGTATGAGGGTCCAATCTCTGCCAATTGCTTTTGTTGGGCGAAGGCCCATTTTGGGTAAAAGGATATTTTTGGAAAGAAAAGCACAAAGTGGGAGAAATAAAGTTGGTAGGAAAAGTAGCACGTAAAGCAACATGCAAAGGAGGAAAGCATGCAAGGTGCACATGAAAGAAGACCTAACCATGCTAGGGTTAGGGTTTTGGTAAACCTTGTAACAATTGTCAAACTGATAGGTGAGTATAAATAAATACCTAGGGAGTCTAGGTCGAAGGGTGGGTTGGTTTCTCCTCGAGTTTGAATTTAGAGGATATGTTATTGCAGAAGAACATTGGATGCATAACATGTTCTTGTGATAAGATGTTGAGTTGTAGAGAGTAAGTAGGGTATATATTGAGGGTTAGATCATAGCCTGAGGAGCCTGGTGTGATTTAGTCTGACTCATTAAAGATCTTGACCCAACTAAGGGAGAATTGTAATGTGCACAGCACCATGACTTTGGAAAAACTATAATAAAAGAGCAAAGAATCAAATCTTTGTGGGCATAGCCTAGGAGGGGGTGAACCACGGTAGATCACGTGTTATGTGGACTGATCATTATTTATTCATTTATTGTCAATGGTAAACTCTGGTAAACTCTTAGATAAATGTATTGATGAAGTAGTTAGATATGTTGACTTATATGCATGGATAAAGAACGAAAATATATTAAATATAGATGGATGGGATAGTAAATAAATGAAGATCACAAAGTACAATCTCAGATCCCCACTCATTCCCATACTGCAAGCACTTGAGCATTGCATTCACCCATAGAACTATCTCGGGTGAGACTGCGTAGTGCACTCCATTATAGGTGCATGTAGGGTGAGAGATGGAGGTCTTGATTGTGCATGTGTTTGCAAGGTGTAACCTAATCAATTTTGAAAAACAAGGCTAATTGTAGTGGGATGCTCCATTACAGGCTCATGTATGATGAAATATAGAGACTCCATTTGTTTATATATTTTCAAAGTACAAAAAGCATTTAAAATGTTTAATCTAGCAAATGATACTCACACAGAAATAACAATTAACTACTCATAAATCGTTACATTCATACTGTACATAAAACTCTTACTCACTGAAATTCATCACACATCTATATTGTATGCCATCAAAGGTATCACTGAAATATAACAGGACTGAATTTTAAATCCTATGATTAAGTACATAATTACTATGTTCACGCACACACACAGAAATCCAGAATTATAATTACAAATAAAATACAATGAAGCTTACCTTGATTGGGTCGGTGGGACCTTGTCATACCAACAAGGAAGCTTAAGAAAGACTTACAAAGAAAAATATTTGATCATACGCACGAAATCCATGAATTGCAACTTATCTCATTACTTCAAAAAAACAGAGTACAATCAATAGTTTTAGAAAACCAATTCTACAACATAACTATTCTTCTCTTCAAGAACCAATATTAAACCATAACAATTCCTCCCTAATCAGACCTATGAGGTCTTATTTATACATAAAATCCATGGAGGAATGGATGAAGCCAAATCCCCAAACTAAGAAAACATTTTTTACAATTTTAGGATAAATCCCAAAAATCTATGTTTTTTATCAATTTGGGCAGATTCGAGTTAGGGCTCCACCCATGTCTCCCAAAACAATTCTAATTTTGAAAAATTGTCTGCTTAGTACTCAATTTTCCATATTCTAGACAAAACCCATATCTTCGAATTTCTAGATCTGATACCATATGCACGGAAATTGAGGTGCAAGTTGGCAGTTTGAGTTTTGTGCTAATTTTGGCAGAATCATTCCCCCTGAGCTGGAGGTCCACATGTGCGATCTGGGTGAATTCTGACTCGCGTGACCACATGTAAACATTATTCTGGACAAAACCCATGTGCCCGATTTTCTTCTAGAAACATTCAAAAATTTTGAATTATGTCTAGTAACGGATTAGCACAGTTGGTACCGGATTATAACAGTGAGTACCGGAATCCTGTAGGCAGGGGTTTAGTACTGGATGAACACAGTCACGACTATGGGTACCAAACCAACGTGATGGTAGTACCGAATGGAGCTAGTACCAGAATAGGCGCAATCTAGTATTGAATGAAGCTGGTATCGGAAGAGGCACGTAGATGGTACCGGACGAAGCTGGAGAGCTGGTACCGGATGAAGCTGGAACAACAAGAGGCAGAGAGATAGTACCGGATGAAGCATAGAGCTAGTATCGGATGGAGCTAGAGAGTTTCTACCAGATGAAGTTGGAGCCTTGGTACCGAAATAGGTGGATCCTTGGTACCAGAATAGACTGGGTAAAGAAATAGGTGGAGCCTTGGTACTGGAATAGATTGGGTACCGGAATAGACGGAGCCTTGGTACCGAAATAGGTAGAGCCTTGGTACCGGAATAGACTGGGTACTGGAATAGGTGGAGCCTTGGTACCAGAATAGACTAGGTACCGGATCGTGCCATAGTTGCAGTACTGTATCGCGCTATAGTTGTAGTATCGGAATAGTGTGGTACCAGGTCAATTTGCTTAAGAGTCAAAGTGATTGGGAATATATAATCAAGCATTTAATCGAATTAACTCAATAAAAGTAAACAAATCATGCCTTAATCATGATTTACCTCTCTACGCATATGGACAAGGTCATCAAGTGTATTTGTGGAGGAAATAGTCAATTATATACACATAGCATAGGTAAAATAGTCTCAGATAGAGGGTAATATAGGGTAATAAAGGTGTCAAAATGGAGACTGAACATTCCCCCATTCTTAATTCATTGCATGTCCTCATGCAACAATGATCTTCAAAATTTCAAAATTGATGGTACTCCTCACTCAATCAAGCATTCCCCGACGTTCCACCCTTCTGCAGCTCCTAAGTTCCTGCTAAATAATATAAACTTCCTGGCCTTTGCTTCACACTTCTTACCCATGGAAAAGTAGTTATGAATGAAAAGTGGAGTCATGAGTAATAGATTATATTTTTTAGTTATTTGATGTGAAGTCTTATCCAATCTGTTAACGTCGAAAGTCACCCCTGGATTGCTTGCAGGAGCAGAGCCCGACACCCATCAGTTTAATGTCACGATTTGTTTGATTGGCTGATCAAATGGAGATTAACTCAAACGATGTGGTTCCAACTCAGAAACTAGGCTAGGCATGCATGGGCAAGTGAGGTCTTAGATAACTCCAGACAGTGAGTTGTAGTGAGGGTGAGTAGGGGGAAGACTTGTATCAGAGAAATGCAAGGGTCTGTTCTGAACATCAGGTTCCTGACAGACTGTGGAAGAAAACATCTGAACGCAAGATCTTCTTGCGCTCAGATGCAGAAAACCAGAGAGAACAATAATGCCACAATAAATCCTTTATCATAACATAAATGCCACAATTCGTGCAAATCAGTCAATCACGAACTCTCGTGGTGTAATATGAAAATTTAGACGGGAAAAGAAAGACTGTCTGCAATTAAACAAGAAATCTTACATACAGATGCATAACCAGAGCTAAGATATTTGTTAAAACTTTACAATCGGGAGTTTCACTCTACCATCGATGCCTTACAAAATACCAAGACTGAGTCTATATACTCAGGAAAATTCGCCTAACAGAGGTGTGCTTGTCGCCCAAGGCTCTGTGTCCCTTCAGCCAAATTCGGACGGGATTTATCTATCAGACGCCATCATAACTACGCATGGCTCCTGCAGGAGGAGTAGTTCAGCCAGTAAATGTTGTTTTAGCGTGTGCAAGTCTCCCCCGGCTAGTTGAGGACTCGGCATGGCCTTTCTGCAAGAAAGGGTACACAGGACCCTCTCGAGCGGACCGTCTACCAGACCCTCCATAATTCACAATTAATGAATGAAGAGAGGTTTCAACCACCGCTTCCTGCTTTCATTTACTCCAAGCGAAGTACAGGCTTGAGGTCGAGTCCGATGGCAACTGGAGGTTGTGTCGGGCTTCTCTGTGACTAAATTCAGCGCTTTGGCTTCTGTTACGCAGCTCCCCCCTTTTCCAAATGCCCACGGGCTGTGACCGCGTGCCTACTCCCATAGCGCTTTTCGACGTTCGCGAGTATGTAGGGGCTGCTCCTTGCTCCTCGAAATCGCGATGAGCAATATGCTGAGAAAACTCGATCTGGTGCCACGCGCCCTTCAAATCTGATGGTTCTAAACTCATCTGATGCTGCGGTGGGCCCCGAGTACTGAATTCTCTCGCTACTTCGCGTATCGGGACATGAGGGAACTGATTTTTGCGCGTTGAAACCACGACGGGCGAAAAGGCGGGGGGCTCAATCGTGCGCCAGGTGTCTGCTTCAAATGGACGGCTGAGATTACCCCCGATAATGTGGGCCCGCCTTTGGGCGCTTTTCATTTCGCGACTCGCGAGTCGGAGACCCTTGGCTCCTTTTCTTAAACTCTCGATCGCCAAGATGGCGATACGGATCGAGCCCCCTTTCTAGTCGGCGCTTTCTGCATGTAACCGTTGGCTGCGGCCCAAGTACTCGCGCCTTTCGCTACTCAGGACCTCGCGAGTTGGGGTATCGGACTTTGGCCTTCTTCCTTTGCGAAGTCCCGAGGCATGATAGTCAACGATGATTGACTTCCATCCGGACACCTTTTCGTAACTCGAAATCTCGCGCAACCAAAGGGACGTGGTCCGCCCTTTGAACTTACGAACCTTGAGCCCACGAAACAACACTGCGCTTAGAACTTTTAGCGCTATGCTTGATTTTAAGTCCGAAAAGGACTTCTTTTATGTGTTGCGCTTGGGCGCTCCTCGGGCAACCTGTAGACCTGTGTATCTCGATGCCAAAGACAAGAAATGTTGCTAACATTAGGCTCCATGGGGGATAGAGTCATCCATGTGATGCTCTAAGGACTCATTTTGCAGTTCCAGTGCCTTGTTGTTGGACTATGGAGTCATTTACTAAGACGAAACAATAAAAGTAAAAAATGAAGAACAAAAAGACAATATTTACAGACTACAGGAGCCATCGAAGGCTCAGACAAAACATTTTTTAAGAAAATGCCCATTTACTGGGCTATTGAAAACTTCTTCGCCTTCCAAATCTCGTAGCTGATATGTGTTATTTGAGAAGACTTCAGAGATTCTGAAAGGTCCGATCCATAGGGCTTCAAATTTTCCGTGCTTTCCCTTGTCTTGCTTAGGAGCATCCCACTTCAGCACCAGGTCCCCTATCTGGAACTCCTCCTTCTTGGCTTTCTTATCGAAAACCTGCTTGATCCTCTGCTGACGATCCTGAATTCTTTCCATTACCTGCTCTCTGGTCTGCTGGACTTCCACCAGCTGATGAATTCTTTTGATCATGTCATTGGGCTCTTCTTGGTAGTCCTGGAAGAATTTCGCTACGGGAATGGCCAGCTGAGAAGGGAAGATATCTTTTGCTACGTACACCAACTGGAAAGGAGAGATGCCTATAGATCTCTTTGTAGTCACCTGATCAGCCCATAGAGCGAATTTCAGCTTCGAGTTCCAAGCCCTTTTGTTGTCTTCCAACAGTATTTTGATGATCCTTATTAGACTTTTGTTGGAGGACTCTGCTAAACCATTGCCCTGTGGGTAATATGGGGTGGAGTGAATCAACTTGATCCCGAACTACTCATAGAACTTGCCTAATGGATCAGACCCGAAAGAGGCTGCGTTATCAGTGACAATCTTACTTGGGCAGCCGAACCTTGTGATGAGGTCCTCCAGGAACCTAATGATTACCTTATGGGAAGCGCTCCTGGTAGGGATGGCTTCTATCCACTTAGTAAATAAATCTGTGGCCGTCAGGATCCATCTGTGTTGCCCACTGGAAGCAGGGTGGATTTATCCAATAAAATCCAGGCCCCATTGCTGGAAAGGTCCTGAAACAACCACATGATGCAAAGGCAGAGACTTGAGCTGCTGCTTTCCTGAAAATCTTTGGCATGTGATACAGGCTCTAACTCCTCTATGGACATCAGCGAACAAGGTGGGCCAGTAGTATCCGGCTCTGAGAATTTTGTGGGCTGTAGTCTTCCAGGAATGGTTCCCTCCACATAGGTCGTTGTAAAACTCGACCATGATTCTATCGGCCTCTTGTGGATCTAAGCATTTCAGAAGCACCCCCAGGGGGTCTTTCCAGTATAAAATTTGAGCCATAAGGCAATACCTGACTGCCTTGAGCTTAAGAGCTCTTGCTTTGTTTCTTTGTAGGCCATCTGGGGGCCGAAATTCTTGTAGAAAATATATAACATCCTTATACCATGGACATCGAGCCAATGGAGGCTCTCTTTGAGGGTTTGTTTTAGACAGCTGACCCTGTTGAATTCCTGAGAATTTGTTCATGAAATTTACCCCCAAAGCTTGGCAATTGGCTTCAACCAGTAGCTTGGCTAAGCCTTGACCTTTGATCAATTTGGTGGGCCTTATTTCTAGGTCAAATTCCAGGATCTTGGCTATCCATTTAATCCTCTTTCCATCAATGTCGGGTTGTACGAGGATGTCCTTCACAGAGGCTAAAGGAACGTATGCGATCACCTTTGAGTGCAGGACATAGACCCTGAAAGATTTGAGAGCTTTCACTAAGGCATAGGCCTGTTTCTCCATGATTTCATATCTGACCTCTGCATCTCTTAACTCCTTGCTAAACAAGGCGATGGGTTGCTCTCGCCCCTCTTCATTTCTCTGCAACAAGACCGCCGCTACTGTATCGAAAGAAGCGAAGGAGAAAATTAGGAAATCTTTCGAATAGTTAGGGTTGATCAACAGTGGTGCCTCAGTCAATGCCTTCTTTATCTGGAAAAAAGATTCCCTGGGTTCAGCGGTCCATTTTACTTCATTTCCCTTCTTGAGCATGGTTGTGATGTGTTTCACCAGCTCAGCAAAATTCGAGACGAATCTTCTCAGAAAATTAATCCTCCCCAAAAAGGATTATACTTCCTTCTTCGACCTGGGAAGCTACAAGGTCTGTATTGCCTCCACTCTGCTAGGGTCAATCCTCACTCCTTCTATTGATACTATATGGCCTAGTAGCTTCCCCTCCTCCATAGCAAACAAATATTTCTTGGGGTTCAGGGAAAGGCCGAATCTTCGACACTTTGAGAAGACTTTCCTCAGGTGAATGCAGTGCTCTTCGTTGGACCTCGAGAAGACTGTGATGTCATCCAGATAGATCACCATGAACCGATCTTTTTCTCCAATGGAGGCTATGTCCATGGCTTGTTGAAACATCGCTCCTGCATTCATCAGTCCGAATGGAATTTTCACATACATGAATGTGCCCCAAGGAGTGGTGAAGGCTGTCTTTTCTCTGTCTTCAGGCATGACCGATATTTGATTATAACCAAAGAAACCATCGATCATGGAGATCCTAGATGCTCCAGTTACCCTTTGCAAGATGTGTTCCATATTGGGTAGGGGGTAATTGTCTTTCTTTGAGCTCCTGTTCAGGTTCCTGAAGTCGACACAGAGCCCAATCTCTCTACTTTTCTTCCTTACCGAAACCAAATTGGCCACCCAATCGGAATACCTCAAGGGGACGATGATCTGGGCCTCCAGCAACTTCTTTACTTATTTCTCCATGACAGGCAGCAACATGGGATTTATCTGTCTTAGCTTCTGCTTGAACGGCCTAGCTCCTTCCTTTAATGGGATCTTGTGTTCAATGACAGATGTGTCATACGTCTTGAGGTCTTCGTAGGTCCATGCAAACACATCAGCGAATTCTTTCAGCAACTCAGTATATTCGGCCCTCTTCTCTTTGGTCAAACTGCTTGACAGCTTGACAAACTTAGGCTCCTCCGGTGTGCCAATGTTGCACTCGGCTGTGTCAGCATCTTTAACTGAAACCCTTCCCTTTACTGCCACATCATTCCCATCGAACAATCTTTCCAAAGGAATTAGTGCCCTCGGAATATGATTGTTGGGTAGCTGAATAATCTGGTGGTTAGCAATTTTATTTAGAAGCACCTCAGGGTGAGGGATTTCCTTTGTATCAGGATCCTGATCAATGTGCAACGCAGAAAATTCATCAACCGATTGGAGAAATTTTTCGATTTCCAAATCATCCTCGAATACCTTCCAATGCTTGACATTGTATGGTACAAAGGGCCTATATTTTATCTCAACATTAGAGTTAACCATAGGCGATAGAGGAACTTTGAGCAAACTGGCTGAGACAGCTAAAGAATCGGCCACATCATTATCCTCCCTTGGAATGAAAGATATATTGAAGGCTGAGAAGAAATAGTCAATTAGGTCCCACGCCTCATTCCTGTAACTTCTAAGTCGAGGATGTTTAGCTTGATAGGTGTTTCTGATTTGTTGGACCACCAACTCTGCATCTCCGAACACTGCTACCTCTTGAATTCTCATTTTCCTTGCAACTCTTAATCCTAGGACAAGGGCTTCATACTCTGCCACATTATTGGTGGTTTCAAATTCTAATTTGTATGACAGAGATACAGTTTCCTGAGCAGGTGACACGAAAAACACCCCAGCACCAGCGCCTTCCCTGGAAGAGGCTCCATCAAAAAACATTTTCCAAACGGGGGTGATGGGGAAAGGAAGTTCGCGAGGAGAGGTGGGTTGCTTTCTGAGTTCAAGAGGGGGCTCGGGAGCATGAGTGAGTTGGAGTAAACTGGAACCTAAATCAGTGTCTAAGGAGAAAATAGGATGGTTGGTGGGATTGGCTTCATCACTGATTATATAGGCCAACTGGGCTTCCCTATATAGTCTTCTATGCTCTCCTCCAAACACCGGGATAGTAGCATAGGTTAGGTCCAT
>ML809506.1:70690-111194 GCA_009831015.1 Picea engelmannii | reverse complement strand
AGAGGAAGCACCTAAGTTGGCCAACGTTGGAGATTATTGGGATGATGCCACCGATGACAAGATCACATAATTACTACATGAATATCAAGACTTGTTTCCAATCAAGTTCATCAATATGAATGGAATTAAAGGGCCCATGGGAGAAATGAAGATCCCTTTAAAACCAGATGCAAGGCTAGTTAAGCAAAGACCCTACAGATTAAATCCTAATTATAAGCAGAAAGTCAAAATTGAACTAGATAGAATGTTGGAAGCAGGATTCATAGAACCTGTTGAAGAATTAAAATGGATTATCCCTATGGTGGTCTAGGATAAGAAGATGGGAGAAATCAGAATCTATGTAGATTTAAGGAAACTGAATTATGCATGCTTACATGATACATTCCCTACACCATTTATTGACGAAATGTTAGATAATGTAGGAGGACTAGAAGTTTACTCCTTCACATATGGATTTTCAAGTTATCACCAATCGGGATTGCTAAGGAACATTACCATAAGACCATATTTGCAACAGAATGGGTTTATTTCCAATACACAATCATGCCCTTCGGATTGAAGATTGCACCAACGATCTTTTCTAAGGTGGTGGTCAAAGCATTCAAGGAATTTTTACATAAATGTTTAGAAGCATATTTTGATGATTGGACTATTTTTAGCTTATTGAAAAATCATATTGAATGTTTAAGACTAATGTTGGATAAGTGAAAGCAATGCCATATTTCCCTAAACCTAAAGAAGTGTATCTTCTTTTTACCCTTTGGAGTGCTTCTAGTCCACATTGTGTGTAAGCAGGGGTTGCTGGTAGATCCTTCCAAGATTTCCATCATTGTTGATCTACCCCCTCCTAATTCGGTTAGATAACTATGCACTGCACTGGGACATACTGGATAGTAAATAAATTTCATCAAGGGATATGCATAGATAACAACACCCATGGAAAATATTTTAAAGAAAGATTGTCAGTTTCAATGGTTAGAGGAATGTCAACAGAGATTCGACACACTGAAATAGAAAATGGTCATTGCACCTATTTTGGTTTTCCCGGATTGGAGTAAGGAATTTCATGTGCATGTTGATGCATCATATATTTCATTAGGAGCAGTGTTAGCACAACGAGGAGAAGGATATATTGACCATATGTTAGCCTTTTCTAGTAGGAATCTCTCTACAGTTCAGATAAATTACACTACCATTGAGAGAGAAGGTTTAGCCATGGTGTATGCATTGCAGAATTTTCGACACTACTTGTTGGGGGGACATTTTAAGATGTTCATTGATCACTCTTCATTGAAATACCAAGTCAGCAAGCCATTATTGGGGGGAATAATCTGCAGGTGGCTACTGCTATGACCCGGATTATTTTCGGCACGAAATGAGAGCGGAGATATAATAAATAAATGCACAGAGATATTGCAGATATTCAATAATATAACAGAAATGTATCAGAGATGAAACCATAAACACAGATATACAGTAATACACGATTTCTATTAATCAGAGAAATGTACAAAGACTGTAAAAATACAGAGTGAAAGACTCGCTAGAATGGTGGCAGCTTATCTCTGAGAAGAGATGTGACAGCTACTCGCATTCGCAAGAAGATGGTTACAATGAGGCTCTGGAGGCATTTTTACAATAATCGGGAATGCCAAAAGTCCTAGACATCCAAAAACCTAAACCTAGGAGATGAAGCGCCAAAAGTCATGTGGGCCCCGTTTGGGTAAGTTGGTGCATCAACTTCCTGGGGTCGTAACTTTTGCATACAATCTCCGTTTTAGGCGTGTGATAGCTCGTTGGAAAGGTATCATCGAGGAGATTCATTTTTGGGGCTCAATCATGCCTTCAGCTATCATTGAGAACCTATATCTCAAAAAACCTTCATTTAGGCCCTCAAAATGGCCCCGGAAGCTAAAACCTGCTAAAAATAGTAAATTGCCAAAATTGCCATAAAGTTGTTTTGAGCCAGTTGGAAAAGGTGGGTGGCCACCAATATCCACCTGGATCATGCTATTCCAAGAATATGATTTTGAGAAAGTGGTCAAGCTAGGGAGAATGAACAAGGGACCTGACCACTTGTCTAGGTTAGAACATGCAGAGGAACCTACCAATTTGGAGGATATAATACCTGATGCACAGTTGTTGGCCATAAGAAAGTTTGATGATCACTTTGCTGAGATAGTCCAATTTCTCTCAATAGGAATGGCACCTCGTGAATATATAGTCATTCAGAAGAAACAACTGGTAGTTTGTGTTGCATATTTTTCACTTATAGTTGGACAACTATATAACATGGGACTTGATGAGATATTGAGGATATTTGTTATGGAGGTAGAGAGACCACTTATTTTGGAAGAAGCACGTGAAGGCATCGCATGAGGACATTATGCAAGGAAAGAAATGGCACAAAAGGTTCTTAGAGTTGGACTTTGGTGGCCCACTTTACACAAGGATGCTAAGGAATACTACAAAGCATGAGATGTATGCCAAAGAGTGGGGAAACCTTCCAGAAGATATGAGATTCTTTTAGCACCTCAACTAACTTTGCAAGCCTTTGATAAATGGGCTATCGATTTCATGGGACCTATCAATCCACTAGGAAAGTGCACAGAAGCTCGATACATCATCACCACGACAAATTATTTGACCAGATGGGAAGAATCAAGAGAATTTAAGAACTGTAGTGAAACTACAGCTGCACAGTCTATATCTGACGATATCATCACTCGATTTGGATGCCCAAATATCCTCATGAGCGATCAAGGCACACATTTTATTAATAAAACTATTGAATCCCTAACTCATGAATTTGCAGTCCACCACCAGAAGAGCACTCCATACCACCCACAAGAAAATGGTATAGTCTAAGATTTCAATAAGATCTTGGAGATAACACTGACGAAGATTTGCAGTTTGAACAGGGATGATTGGGATTTGAGAGTACTAGCAGTATTATGGGATTATAGAACCACTTGCAAGAAGTTGACAATGCAAACTCCCTTTAAATTGGTTTGCGATCTAGAAGCAGTGGTACCCATGGAATATTTGGTTCTTAGTCTAAGAATTGTAGCATTCACATATATGGATGACACAGGCATTGTTCAAGAAAGGCTTGTGCAGTTGGTCAAACTAGAAGAAGATAGGTTTATTGTAGGATTTCACCAGAAGGCACAAAAGGAACGAGAAAAGGCCTATCACGACAGACATATAAAAAAGAAAGAATTTAAGAAAGGATATCTGGTATTGGTATATGATAGCAAGTTCATGAATCATATAGGGAAGTTCAGGACACATTGGCTTGGTCCATATGAGGTTTCCTATGTCATAGAAGGAGGAGCTGCGCAGTTGAAGACTTTTAATGGAGAATGGAAGGATGACTTAGTGAAAGGGAGTTGGTTGAAATTGTATTATGAAAACCATCTGCCCCGCAGCTCTCAGTTTAAGCATAAGAAGAAGGGTCTAGGAACCAAGTGTAGTTGAAACTAGGTACCAGACACAAAAAAAATAGTTTTCACAAGGAAGGGAGGGATAGTGCATAAAGAACAGGCTGCTCTGCACATTCTGAAGTTGAAGTGGAACAAAAGGTTTAGTCTTGTAGTGACTCGGGACGAGTCACATGTAAGTGTTGGGGGCATGTTGGCCCTTGGTTACAGATTAAGGAAGAAATTGAAGAAAAAGGAAGAGAAAAGGTGAAGTACGAACTATGCGGAAGGCATAGTGACTGAGAATGGGTCGAAGTGGTCAAATAAGTAGAAAAGAAGGAGTGACATAAGGGAAATGAGTCGTTGAATGAGAGGATCGAGGAAGATAGATAAGAAAGGACTATAGATTGTGGACAACTCAGCAAGTGGAAAAACCCACCAATGAATGCTTTGGATAACCTCGCAGTAAAGAAGCGAAGACAGGTTGGCGAAGCCCTGAAAACATGGGTCAAAGTGGACCTAGGTTTTTAGACACCTATGGTTTTGGTATTTAGGGTTTTGACACCTAGGTTTCAACCTAAGTATGTCTTCAATTCATTGCAATGTATAAAATAAAGACCTAGATGAGAGAAGAGGGGATCTTCATTGTGGGTTAAGAGTGTGACTATTGGTGTTGTGTGAGAGATAAGTGTTGTGTGTGAGAAAATTCTTGTATTATGGATCTTCAACTAGGTGCAAAGATCAACCTTGCAGCTGGGTGTGCAGGGAGGGGAGAAGAGAGAAAGAAAGAGAGATCTACAAGTTAAGTGTGCAAATAGAATTGTATTTTTGTATATAATCTATCAAGAAACACAGTTCTGTGGACGTATCCCTAGGGAGAGGGTGAACAACATAAATATTGTTGTCTCTATGGTTGATGTTGTGTTCTTTACCTTCTGTTATTTTGTTATTGCATTATTGTGCTGGATCTGAGATATAACTATGCAAAGTAGGTTTAAGTTTGTAAATAATATCTAGTTCTTGTGTGTTATTGTTTTGGATCCAATTTTCATTTCCTCTAGTTGTAGACACCTATGTCCTACAACCCCCTATCACTACTTTGGGTGAGACTGCATCTTCTTTGCAGTTGTTTCTGAAAGGGCCAATAGTTAGGGCTCTTTGGTGCACTGTTAGGGTTGAACCCTAGGTCTTCCCTTGTGCCAATAGTACTCCTAAGAAACCTGATGCAAGTCCTTCATTTGTAAAGGGTGAAGAAAGGTCTGATGCAGGTCTTTCATTTATAAAAGGTGAAGGTAGGTATGATATAGGTCCTTCATTTGTAAAGGGGAAAGTAGGTATGATGCAGGTCCTTCATTTTCAAATAATGAAAGCAACACTACAATATTTATAAGATCGGATCAAGGAATACATCCTAAAGCTACTCATACACCTCAAAGTAAGTTTAGAAGAGATAAACCTTCATGGATTAGTCAAAGGAGGTATGAGAGTGTTTTTAATGGTTATTGTTTTTCTTGTGATGAATATGGTCATAAAGCCTTGGATTGTAGGCATCATGGAAGAAAACAAGTTGGTAGTTTCAACAACAATATAAGATGTTGGAACTGCAATCTGGTTGGACATATTGCTACACAATGTTACACTATGAGATGCTACAGTTGTGGTGGATATGGTCACAAAGCCCATAACTGTTGGAACTCAAGAAGATAGTCAATGAGAAATGATTCATACAATATGACAAGAAGAGTAAATGAAACATGGAAGAAAAATGAAGTTTCAGTAATATAAGATCAGAGAACAAAGTTCAAGAAACTAGGACATTCACATATATGGATAGAAAAGATTGAACAAGTGAACATGAGTGAATTCAATTGTTACAAAAAGAATTATAGTTATGTTACAAGCATAGTATAAAATTTCTCAAACGTCTTTAGAGAAATGTATAGTAGAAAAGTAAAATGGATAGAGATGGATACATTTATCTAGAGATCAATGAGAATCAATGGACAGATCCAAGGATCTTTTGAAAAATATGAGCTACAATTGTGCAGTGTTCTAGTAAGGAAGCAGTATCCATAGCAAGAACATTATGATGTACAAAATGATATACATGACATCCTCTAGAGATAACAAGAGAAGAGACCTTGTCAGGAAGAGCTACCCTTTTAGAAACAAAGGGGGAGAATAGTCAGAGGCAAAGAGAGGAGAGTGACAGGGGGAGTTATTCAGTTATGGCAGCAAGAGAATGATTGCAGGGGGAGTTATTAGAGTTCAGATATTGATCACTAGCATATATACAAACAGATCATAGGAGGATAAATCCTTTGCCATTGATTTCAAAGGAGGAGAGTAAATTTAGAGGAGAGAAGCATCATCACAGGGGGATATTGTGTATGAAGTTGGTGTGTTGCCATCAATTACAAAGGGGGAGATTGTTGGACATAGTGTCATTAATGTGTTGTCATTGATGTCAAACAATTTCACAGTATGCAGATTCCATGTCAAATAAATATATACAGTATGACAGTATGAATATATTAAAATGCTTAGGAGGGTTAGCGAATGAAGATCAGAAGTTGAGAAGAGATGATGCACATGAAGCTCAAATTAAAGCATGCAGAAATTAAAGCCTAGGAGGGTTAGCGACTGAAGAACATGAAACTCGGAAGGGAAAGAACATTGCAAAAATATGATCAGATCAAGTCAGGACCATTGGATACCCAAGCGCTAGATCAACGACAGGGATGGATTGAGGAGAGAAAAATGAGAATTAAACAATGTGTTATTCCCAATCCTGCAACTAGTCTCGACCATCAAATAACAAGAGAAGGATCGTTGGAGGACTAGTCAACGATCAGATCAAATTAGGACCGTTGGATACGCAAGTGCCAGATAGTGTAACGGCGGGGGTAGATTGCAGAGAGAGAAAGGATAATTAAACAACGTGTTATTTCCAATCCCACAATTAGTGTAGACCATCAGATCTTATAGATTCAAAGATCGATGACTGTGGTTGATCCACCAACAAACGCACAACTTCAATTGTGGAGTTTCGGCGATGGGATAAACCACGCGCAATTTATGGTTCCGGAATCCAAATCAACCGTCGATGGTCACCCATCAATAGATCTGCGGTTGGCATCAGTTCCACTACCAACAAGCAGTTTCCATTTTGGAACTCGACGATAGTTTTAACTTCGTGCTAGTTGAGGACCCCACAATCATCCTTGATCGTTGATGTGCTTCGAGACCATTCTCGACCGATGGATCAAGTTGAGTGTAAGGATAGGATAAGCAAGAAAAAAGGGTTGAGATTCTTCATACCTGAATTATCGGTAGTCATTAGATCACTTTAAGTGGAAGGATATGATAAGCAAAGAAGAAGAGTCATTGGATTTAAACCAAAGCATAGTAGCATCGCAGACAGATCGAGTCGTCAATATAAGATCATGATCAACGAACAACATTCATTTCAGGTTAAAAGTTTTTAGCAGGTTACACTTCAGGGAATATCACTTTGGGAGAATTGGGAAGTGGAGAAATTGAATTACCCGAAGTTCCGAAGTCACGAGGTTAAAACACATGGCATTCACATTGAGAGACGGCGTCATCAACAGTGACGTAATCTAAGACATGTGGCCCAATTAGGTGGTGACAATTTTCAAGGTCCCTTGGGTACTTTAAGCACACGTAAGACATGAATCCAGGTGACACGTATCATCCACTCAGGAAGTGCCATGTCAACAAGTGACGTTAGCAAGTTACGTCACTCCAGTTGTTTTTACTTCGGGAGTTTTACCACTAGAAAATGACCTAATTCCCAAAGTCCTGATACCAATTTTTGTACACACCAGCCACACTAAGAGGGGACAGGTGAATTAATGTGTGGACTTTTATAACTTTTCTTCTTTAAAGTTAGTAGTTAAAACATAATTGTACACATTAAGAACAATCAAATCATAAACACAATAGATACCAGATATATCACAGAATAAGGTATCATCAAAAACTTGGAAAGGAAAGTGACTAACCTCATCCTCTTCATCGTGTGTAGGAGGAATAGGATTTCAGATGCCTTCATCAAAAGGAGGAGAAAACATTAATACTTCATCATCATGTTTGGTATCTTTAGGCTCTGTCTCTTCAACCAGGTCCTCATTATACTTGCTAGAAGCATGAGTAACTTCTTTTTCTTCCCCATGGGATTGGTAACCTTCATCAAGATCTCTCTCCTCAACATCTTGTTGATCGATGCCTTTCTCCAACCCTTTCAGGAATTCTTCAACAAAGGTCTCAAGGAAAGGTATTCTCTTAAGAATATCTAGGGTATCTTTGGGCTCACCAATCTTGAATTCTGGGACAAAGGATTGCTTTTCCTTGGATGAGGAGATGTTAGCTTCAACTTTTGTGGCCATTTCATAAGCTTCTTGGATTGACCTTGGGATATTTTTATTGAGAAGGAATCCTAATTGTCCTGAGAATTCCCTGATATAGAGGAAAATGAGGAATTGGGGTCCACGACAATAGGTTATAGGGATTTTAATCTCTCATACCAATTTTTGAACACATCAGCCACACCAAGAGGGGGGGGGGTGTGAATTAGTGTGTGGAATTATATAACTTTTCTTCTTTTAAGTTAGTAGTTAAAAAATAATTGTACACATTAAGAAAAATCAAATCATAAACACAAGAGATACCATATGTCTATATAAGATTTTGTATAATTTATATATATATATATATATGTGTGTGTGTGTGTGTGTGTGTGTGTGTGACTATAGTAATGGGGGTTTTCCCATCACCAACTATTTTGTATTAGTGCCAACTAAAGTAAGGAGAACCAACTCCTAGGAGAGCACCAACTCTCAAGCAAGACCCATCTTGCTGATAAAATGCAATCTATCCAACTAGAGTTCATATAGTAGTTCAACCAAATCTAGTAGCAGTGATACATTTATTGAATCATCTCTATCTCATGATTGAAGGTATACCACAAATGCTCATCACCTCACTTCATCTTCTCTCTGAAATTCGCACTTTCTTCACTCGATGTTCTCTCTGATATTCACACCTTCCTTACTTCATCTTCTCTATGATATTCACACCTTTCTATGTCAAAGAATCATAATTATAGAAATCAGTGACCTCAAGTGTAGATCCACCTCTTCCCCCACTCAACAACAACCTCAAGTGAACCAATCATGGTTGTATTTATACTCTTTTATGCTCAAAGCTTATTTTAAGTTATTGGTCCAACTTGTGCCACAATTTAAAACTAACTTGTCCATTTACAACAACTTTGGGACCACCAGAGAGCATCATTCTGGGTCTTCAACTTTAAACCTAGCATCCCCCCTATTTTCATAAATCAATCAAAGGTATGGATCAATTTCCTTTGTCTATGTGAGTGTTGCAGAAATCGAATATTGTAGAGGCACTTCCTTCAAACCATTTACATATGATCATAGGCACATGACCATAGGATTATTAATTCAAGTGTTGCATCTTCTTTCACCCTTTGTTTCTATAGTCCATACGACCTCAGGTGGTGACCAGACGCTAGGCCAAGTGAGTGCTTGATCAATTATCAAAATCAACGATCACGTTTTCATCTCCCGATGAGATGGATAGTTCTCTTTTACTTCGAGACTTTGGCTATTCCACTTACGCTATCCTTCCACTGTACTTGATCAATGGTCGAGAACACTCCCGAAATTTTATTCAGATCGGACGACTCATGTCCACTTCGGGACTTCAGCCTTCGGGACTTTGTTCCTCACGACTTCCAGCCTCTTTACAAATCTCTCAAATAACAGACACGTGTCCATAATATTCAATGGTTGAGAATTATCTCGAAGTGTTCTTCATATCGGACGACTCATGGCCACTTCGATACTTTGGGCTTCAGGACTTCCGGACTTGGGTCATTTGTTGCAATTTTATATCAACTAGCATATATTTCATTGGTTTATTTTCTTATTTAAGAACTAATATAATTTTTACTTAAAACTGTGATAAGTTTTCTTGTTGTCTTGTTCTGGGAAGATAGACTTCACCCATTACACTTTTCTTCATCTATTAATACATAAACTCAGCAAGAACTTTGACTTGAGTGACTAGTGAGAGGGGGGTTATCTTTGCATCCTTCCTTTAGTTTCACCATCCCTTTACGTAACTAGGGACGTCTCCCTTGGGGTAGTCTTAACATACCCCTAAACAAAAATGGGTTTCCTATTAAGGTGATAGTGATAATTCACCCCCTTGTTACACCAATCTTGTTTCAGTTTCCTTGGGATTTGGGAAAGTACAGATTGTGCAATAACATTTTTGGCACCGTTGCCTGGGAACGCTGATTCAATTTTCAGTAAGGGTTTTTCTCAAATCCTTTCACTTTTCAAAGCTTACCCAGTGACTCCACTGAGGGTATTTCCCTATTTTCCCTTTGATAATCCCTAAAAGGATTATCTAGTGACTCCACTAATGACTAGGCCAACCATGGATTCTCAATGGCACCCAAGAAATTTTAAACCCTTGGATATGAGTGAAATATCGGGTTACCCTCAAGAAATGTCTCTGAAGTATGTAAAATGTCTCCCTAAATTCACTGGTGACGATAAGGTTAGAGCTGAAGACCACATGAGAAACTTCTGGGCCTTTTTTGAACTCCATCCTACTAGTGATGATGTTGAAGATCTAGCTATGAAAATTTTCTATGCCACTCTTCATGGCAATGCTAAAAAATGGTTTGATAGTCTCCCTGATGCTAGTATTAAATCCATGGATCAATTAGAAGGGGTCTTACTAAAGATATGGAATACCAAAGAGGATCTTATGGTGTTGTTGAACAAAATTAATCACATAAATAAGAATGAGAATGAGACCGTTAGGGAGTTCCATACCAGGTTCCAAAAGTTGTCACGAAAACTCCCTAGAACCTATCGTCCTGGACACCAATTCCTCATTTTCCTCTATATCAGGGAATTCTCAGGACAATCAGGATTCCTTCTCGATAAAAATATCCCAAGGTCAATCCATGTACCTTATGAAATTGCCACAGAAGTCATAGCCAACATCTCTTCATCTAAGGAAAACGAAACCTTTGATTTAGAATTCAAGATTAGTGAGCCCAAAGATACCCCATATATTCTTAAGAGAATACCTTTCCTTGAGACCTTTGTTGAATAATTCCCGAAAGGGTTGGAGCAAGGCATCGATCAACAATAGGTTGAGGAGAGAGATCTTGATGAAGGTTACCAATCCCATGGGGAAGAACAATAATTTACTCATGCTTCTAGCAAGGATAATGAGGACCTGGTTCAAGAGAGAGATCGTGAAGATATAAAACATGATGATGAAGTATTAATGTGTGCTCCTCCTTCTGATGAATCCATATGAAATATTATTCCTCCTACACAAGAATAAGAGGATGAGGTTAGTCACTTTCATTTTCAAGTTTTTGATGATACCTTATTCTATGATTTAGAAGGTGAAGAAGAAAGGGAATCCTTGGATGAGATATACCCTCTGTATTATGAAGATGAAGATGTAGGGGCAAGCCATGAGGATGAGGCACTGATTATTATTGAAGGTAATGAAATGGTTGATAGTATTGATGAGTTCATACATCTTAGGAAATGTAAATGGGATGTGATTGGCTATGATGGGAACCCTATTTATGACATTGACGGTCATTTCTAAATGTTTCATTTACAACTATAATATGAGGTTACTACTAATTTTGACATTTGGAAACAAGGAGACGATGTAGTTACAAATGTTTTCCAAGAACCCAATGGTGACCTAGTTCTATGTGGTCCTGGTGATTTTTGGTCATACCTTGAATATTTTGATGAGTATTCCTTTGAGAACTTGGATTTATTCTATGAATAAGATTATCAACCAATGTTGTGATTAGATCTTAATAAGGATAAGGACGTTTCTTTGTTGAAGCAGGGTACTTGTGACAAGGTTTTCCATCTCCCTTCAACTACTTTACCTCGTTGTGTCACCAAGGGTGTAGTTGGGAAACATGTCCCTTGTCTTGAGTTTTCTCCGGGGAAAATCATTCTTTTAGAATTCAAGGGTAGGTTGAATAGATTAAGAACAAGTTTGTTGTCTCAGTCTTTCATATTTCCTTTTAAAAATTTCCAATCATCCTCTAGATTCTTTCTAGTCCCTTTCCAGACCTTAAGATGTGATGAAGTCCAAGGTAACCAACCTTCAGACTCTTTGAGTCAGTCTTTTGAGCCTTTGACTTTTCATGATCCCTTTCAAATATGGATTGAGAACTTTCCTAAAAGTGTAGATTGGCATAATTTTTTCCCTCCCACCCTCCTCCATGAGCTAGACTTTATGATTTATGATGATGTGATACATTCTCTAACTCATGTTATTTTTGTGCTTAACTTGTCATTGTTTTGGTTTGTGATAAAGCACATAGGTAGGTATTATGAGATATTTCTAGGATGGTTTCAATGGTTATTTGACCACACCTAGCATTCAACCATCATGTAAGTAGAGGTAGGTAGGCATTTGCATCCATTGTATATACCATCTACATATCATGTTAGCATATTTGTAGTTGCATTTTCATATTGTCTTGTTTCACTATGTATATATGTATGCTAATGATCACATGATAGATTAGAGATGATATTTATTTGTTTTTTATATCATATATGAAAAAGGCATGATATCACCACCCTAAGGATTACTAATATTATTTATTGAGATTTAGCAGGAACATGTCATACCAGAGATGTTGAGGTTCTCATGCACTCTATGGTAAACACATGTTCCCTAGTTGGAGCTAGATGTTATCCCCTACCCTAGGGATAACTATCGATATCATGTCTCAAGGCCCACAGGTCCTAGACATGGAGTACCGAGAGGAAGACTACTTGAGCATGGCCCCGGAGGGCCCCTCTTTTCTTTAGTGTAGTACATTCATCACCGGCAGTAGTATCCATCCCCACCAGCCTGGTCCTGAAGTAACGGTGGATCTTTCTCCATGACGTAATGAGTCTGGGTATCATGGAATGTATAACTCCAATTTTTGAAGCACTTGAATATGTTGTATTGAATCCTTATTTATTTCATGATGTTTGCTTGGAAATTATGATATTTGCCTCGTTTATACCTTGAAGGGTAACACGGTTCCCTAGTAAGTTGGTTTCCCTTTAGGATGGGTTTCCACTAGGTGGGTCTTTGAAAATTCATCATTCATTCCTTCCATACTTACCACTTTCCATCTTTTCCTTCCATATCCCTTATCCTTGTTTTGGCATTGGGATTAGATACGCTAGGAAGGGTTGTACCTTACGTTGTGGGAAAAAGGGGCTAAAGGCCCAAAGGGTAAAAGTAGTTGGAAAGAGTTAAAATACAATGTTGAAACCTTTAAGATGCTTCTCTCACGGATACCTGAGAGAGCAGTGAAAATACTCTCAATAGGAAAGGGAACTCATAAGATACATAAATGTGTAAGGTACTAGTTGATGGATAGGAGGTATCATCACGAGCCGACCTATTATGACCATGGGCATGTAGTGGTATGAAACTACCACCTATATGGTCACAAAACTAGGGTAATACCTCTTAGTGGCATAGCCAAGAGAAAGGGGGTCTCATCATGAGACAACCTTCTCATTTTTGTGAAATGTTTGTGGATAAAGTTTTCACCTTTGTTCATCAAGCCACGACAGTGGCCCTCAACGTTTCCCTTGAAGCACAAAAGCAAAATATCAAAAGAACTAAATCTAAGAATAAAAGGAAATGAATGGGATAGGAAACAATTACATTTATGACAAGGTGCAACTCTCCCTCTACAAAGGCACCAACAGGTAAGACTTTACATTTCCCTGTTATTACATGCAGTCCATGCCCAAACACTTACCCCATGCCACGTCATACACTTACATGAGTTGGATTAGATTCCACCTGGGAAACACCCTAAACTTAAGGGAGGTCAGCCTAATAGGACACCCTGATACCTTCTTCAAAGCTAACTTGTCAAATTGCATAACGTCTTTGAGCATTTGTCTAGGTTGAGGAGGGGTTTGATGCACATGTTTGGGTAATTTGATTATTGGATGTGATGTACATGCTATGATCCCTGTGACTTATGAACCCCTAGAGTTCATAATTGTTGTTGCTATAGGACCTTTCCCAGGAGATCACCATCAGGATCATGGACGTCATCCAAAGCTAGGGTTTTCATTTTGGAGGTGGCTATGAGCCTGGTGGCACGTGTGGGCATCATTTAGGGCCTTTGGAGGCCAAGAACCCTACATTTTAGGCTCAATGTTCCACCTTAGGGCCTTAATGTCACCCTATAAGGGCATGAATTCACCCTTGGAGATGTCTTTAGGTGCTAATTAATTTTTATTATGTCAAAATCGATTTTTTTTGTAAATTGGCTAGGTCGGCCTCAACTTTGACATAAAATTAATTAAGGGTCAAAGTTTTGTATTAATAAATAGAAGAAACTCTCATTTTATCATAACTCACCTCTCACAAGAGGGAGGACTGCAATTTTCTCCCTATATGAGTTATTGGCTAAAATTACCAAGGCACACTTGCTTGGAGGCTATTTTGGATGCATTTTGGATCATTTCTTGGTGAAATTTTGCCAAATCTAGGGTTTTTGTGTTTGATTATTCTTGGTGAAGTAAATCTGCAATTTTCATTTCATGATAAATGTCTGTGGTATGTTTACTTGTTCATTTGTAAGATTATGAAATTTCTTTCTTGAAACCCTAGGAGTAAGAAACGTAAGGTGCTTCTTTCATGCTCTTTATTTTGCTAGTTTTGCTTAAGAAAATCTTGTCTAGACAAAATTCTAAAGCCCTAAAGTGCTATCACTTTAGAAGCTTTGTCTAGTTCTTATTGCATTAAATATTTTTCAAGAATTTAAGGATAGGATAAATATATAGGGCCTAGAAGTTCCTACACCCTAGTTGAACCTTCTCTTTTAGGATTGGTGCTTGAGAACTTAAGGTACTAATTCTCAAGCTTCCACCATGTTATCTTTTAGACAAGTATAATCATTGTTAGCTCTCCAAGTTAATGTGTTGATATAATTGACTCCATAAACCCTAAAGGCAGTAGTCTCTTGTCTCTCTTTTGTTGGAAGGTTGATCAAACACTCAAACACTATTCTCTTAAGATATTACTAACTAAATATAACATTAACCTAGCCTAGACAACTAATGTACTTGCTGCTATTATAAATCACAGCTACAACCATCTTTAAAAAGCAAATGTTTTGCATCATCTACATTGAATGTTAACTAAACACTTCTAAAATTTCTTGTGACATGTGATTATCATTATGCCTTGTAGATGTCATCTTTTCATTGTTGTTTCAAGCAATTTTGAGGCATATTTCTTGCAGTTGTTACAAAATACCTTTTGTTGTTGTAAACTCTCATTTTGCTGCAATTTTATATCAGCTAGCATATATTTCATTGGTTTATTGTCTTATTGAAGAACTAATATCATTTTGTACTTAAAACTACCACAATTTTTCTCGTTGTCTTGTTCTGGGCACGTACACTTCACCCATTACATTTTCCTTCATCTCTTAAGACATAAACTCAGCAAGACCTTTGAATTGAGTGACAAGTGAGAGGGGGGTTATCTTTGCATCCTTTCTTTAGTTTTACCATCCCTTTAGGTCACTAGGGGCATATCCCTTGGTGTAATCTTAACACACCCCTAAACAGAAATGGGTTTCCTATTAAGGTGATAGTGATATATCACCCCTGTTGGAGAAATTTCTATTTTCGACACACTAGTTCAGTGGGAGTTAACTGACTAGTTCTATTTTAGAATTTCTATTTTTACCATCACTATTATGCATGCATGCATTCCTAAGGAAAGCTAACTGTTTGAATTTTTTTCTTAATTACAGAATGTTTTTCCCTATATATGAGTGTATTCCACTCATTCATTGGATCATATTGATCATGATCTATGTATCAATCATCAACTCATTAGAGTAGTGTGAATATATTTTCTCATTCTTCCATATTGAATCTCTCCTCCTTTTATTGATAAGCTTTGTTTGTGCATGCTTTAGCTATATCTCATGTGCAGTTTTCCATGAAACACTGACATGGTATCAGATCTATGCTTCTTGGAGCAAGCTAGACAAGCCAAAGAATAAGGAAAATCGGGGTTTCGGCGAGCTAAATCTGTGGTTGTACCTTTCAACAGTTATTCCTCCAAACATATTACATTTTTTAGGAAATGGCCTGCAAGAAAAGTAAATCGACCCATTTTGGAAGTGGGTTTTCAACCATTTGGGAATATTCTTCACTGTTTTCTCAGAAAGTAAGCCGCAATATAGCCTCATGAAACTAATACGAATCTGTGGTCGTACCTTTCAGTAGTGATTGCTCCCAAAATATTAAGGTTTTGAGTAAACGGCCCACTTGGAAAGTAAATCGACCCATTTTGGAAGTGGGTTTTCAACCATTTGGCGATATTCCTCACCATTTTCTCAGAAAGTAAGACACAATATCATCTCTTGAAACTGATACGAATTTTCAGTTAAAGTACCCTTTCTGTCGTGATTTCTTAATTTTTCACATGCAGATTGAGATTAAATTTTTAGGGGTTACTAGAAACAGTGGGAGATATGGATATGAAAACTATTATACAATCAAACTTGGTGGTAATCCTCACACCATACAATTATTTTGATTGGAAGCCCAAGGCGACATTACAACCCAAAAGAAAAGGATTGTATAATTTGACAATGGCGGCAGAAACATAACCTACATCTACAATTGAGAAGATGATATGGGCGAACCGTAAGGATGAGGCCACGGGACTACTTCTTGAGTTAATCTCCACTGATTTTTGGTTTCATGTTGTTGCATGAAAGACTCCAAATGAGATCTGGACCACCTTGGAAGGACTCTTTGGAAAGTAGGATGATATGCGAGGTCATATGCTTGAGGTAGAGTTGAATACCTTAGACCCTAAAATTTTTGATAATATACAAGATTTATTTACTAAATTTAAATCTTTTATTTTGAGCTTGGGTGAATGTGGTATTGACAAGTATACACAAGAGAAACAACTCATTCTAACAATCTTGGCCAAGCTAGGACCAAAATACACTGTATATGTCTCCAATTTCCATTATGGCAGATGTCTTTTTGGAACAAATTGGAAAATGCCTACGTTAGCTCAGTTAATTGAGTCTCTTACACAAGAGAAGAAAAAACTCATATAGATGGGCCTCATGAAATATCCCAAAGCACATGCACTTACCATGCATGATGGAAAAGGATCATCCAAACAGAACAGGAAGGAGGGATATTCCAAACCCTTCAACGATTCTTCAGGTTCCAGAGACTCTTAAAATTCGAAGAAGATGAAGAAGGGAAGGCAGTGCACTTAATGCAATAAACCGAATCATGAATAATCCACATGCATGAAGAAACAGATCGATATTATGGCATAGGCACTTCATCATAAAAACCTTGGAAACATCATTCCAGAGGGAGTCAAGAAGAAGAAGGAATAAGATCCTTCTCCTAAGAAAGGAAATCATCATGCTTTGGTTGCAATTAATTCCTCATCTGATTCATGGATTATAGATTCTGGTGCATCCCATCATATAGCAATGAAAGAGGAATTTTTCTCTTCTTTGAGTCCATGCTCAAGACCCCCTATTCTCATGGGGGATGATACTCCATTAACAGTAGTAGGAGAAGGGAGAGTGGAAATACACAATGGCAGTTTTGAGAATGTTCTACATGTTCCAAATCTTTCTATGAATCTTCTCTTAGTTTATCAGATCACTCAGAAAGGTAAAAAGGTTGAATTTACATCAGATTCAGTTTCAGTAATTGACATGCATGACAATTCCATCATTGCAATTGGTGAGGTGGATCACAAGTAAAGGTTGTATAAATTCACTAAGTTTTCTGATGATGACTCCTCTATTCTACTTACGCATAAAAAGAGTACTTTGCATGCACCTCCAGTGAAACATGCATATACTCTTGTTCTTCCATCAGTTTCATACATCGGAGATGATTCCATACACTCAGATTTTGTACATGGAAATAAGAAGGTAGTACAGCCAGATAAGAAGCCAGGACCGAAGCTTCAATAAATGCCCAAGAAGGCACAGACCACACTTCAGGTAGCAGGCAACCTTCCAGGGAATCCACTGGATTTGAGGATGACTCAATCTCAGCATGAAGAGCCTTCTCATGTACTTTCATCTTCAAAACCTCTGATGCCCATGCATTGCTATATTGTTCAATATACTAACCCACAGAAATACAATAGGGTTGTGGGAAATCCAATATGGAAAGAAGCCATGCAGAAGGAGTATGACTCACTCCTACAGAACCGAACTTGGAATTTGGTTCCACGTCCACTAGAAAGGAATATTTTTAGGTGCAGATGGGTCAACAGGATCAAAAGGTACAAGGCTTGATAGGTTGCCAAAGGACTTCATCAGATCCATAAATATTTCTACATCTTCATGAAGACTTTCAGTGAGAAAAAGTTTCAGACTTTGCGGGATCGTCTTGCAGTGAAGAACACAGTTGTCTAGCACTTATTATTTTCTTCTTTTGATACATTATGTTTTGAGGGGGGGGGGGGGTGTTCCCATGTGGTTTTCCCTCTTTCCTCACTTTTATTCAATGTTCATTAGTTGCATTGTACATGAGTACCTAAAATGGCCTAGTAACCGGGACTCATTTTTTACTCCACAATGATGTTCATGAGGGGTGTTGGAGAAATTTATATTTTTGACACACTATTTCAGTGGGAGTTAACTGACTAGTTCTATTTTAGACTTTCTATTTTTACCATCACTATTATGCATGCATGCATTCCTAAGGAAATCTAACTTCTTGATTTATTTTCTTAATTATGGAATTATTTTCCCTATATATGATTGTATTCCACTCATTCATTGGATCATATTGATCATGATCTATGTATCAATCATCAGCTCATTGGAGTAGTGTGAATATATTTTCTCATTCTTCCATATTAAATATCTCTTCATTTTCTTGATAAGCTTTGTTTGTTCATGCTTTAGCTAGATTTCCTGTGCAGGTTTCCATGAAACACTGACAACCCCCTTGTTATGCTAATATTGTTTCAATTGCCTTGGGATTTGGGCAAGTACAAATTGTGGGATAACAATGTGCTTGTCTATGTTTCATTTGATTTTCATAGATGAATTTGATTTGTCTAATCCATTAGAGTAGAATCAAGTTGCTTGTTTCTTGTTTTTCATTGTAGGTATAGATTTGTGCTAGGAATTGGATCAAGCTTGTGGATAGGAGCAGCTAGGACAAATGTTGTAAACAGCATACATCCTACTTTACCTTATCCTCTTTTTTTCGATAAGAAAAATGATTTTATAGGAATGGTAGTGTCGAAATGATTGTTTATGTCTTGGTATAAGGGTCAATAATCCAAGGAAAAGTTCACCTTTCCGCAGGGGAATATTTCTATAACAACGTCGAATCCTAAAACTTGTGCCATCCCGGAAGGCTCTTGCTTTAGTGTACCATCATTGCGTGTTTATACCGGTGCACATTTTATTCTTCAAGGTGTTTCCCTTTTTTTTCCCCATTCATGTGTGCTTACATAAGCATGCACCAAAACATTAAATTGCGCACTGTATCATTTTACAAACTGCACACACTCCTTTGGTGTGATATTTTCATGCACTAATTTAATGTGCACTACATCAAACCAAAATATATTGTTCCTTTATCTCGCCAGTTTATATGTAAAGTATAATTACATTTATATGTAAAATTGGGGTTCATCCTAGGGGTATTACATTCCCCTCCCCCTTATTTATGCATTGTGCTTAGTGCAATATATACACATGTACAACCAAAACTAAAAACGTCTTCAAAAATGTCTGGGTATTCCACCCACATAGCATCCTCATGTTCCCAGTTTGCATACTCAGGGTTGTACCAAGTCCATTGGACCATTACTATCCCTATGGCTCAATTCTTGAGTTGCTTGATCTTCTGATCCAATATGCTCACCAGATGCACTTGAAAACTACCTTCTTGCTCCACCTGAATCACATTCCAATCAATGACAGGATTAGTATCAGGTACATATATTTTAAGCAATCATATATGGAATACATTATGAATGCATATTGATGCAAGAAAGGAAAGCATGTATTCTACAGGCCCAGTCCTTTCCAGGATTTCAAATGCCCCACAAAAATGTGTTGCCAACTTTGAGCAATTTCCAAACTTTAGGAAACTTCAGTTGGCCTTTACTTTCAAGAAAACATGATCACCCACTTTAAATTCCCTGTGAGTTCTACCTTTCTCAGCACAGCTTTTCTTCCTGTCTTGGGAAGCCTTAAAATTATGCTTTATTTTTATCATTTTTTCTTCCATTTCTCTAAGTAGTTCTAGTCCAACTACTGTGCGGTTTGTTGGGTTGTCCTAGCTGACTGGTGTGTTGCATTTTCTACCATATTTTTCCTTAAATGGGCTCATCTTCAAAGGTGATTAGTACCCATTGTTGTAATCAAACTCTACCAAGTGTAGATAATCCTCCCCCTTTGATAGTTTATCCATCACATACATCCTTAGCATATATTCTATTACTTGATTCAGTCTTTCTGTCCTCCCATCTGACTCTAGATGATAGGCTATGCTAAAATGCAAGTATGTTCCAAATCCCTTCAACAATCCTTTCCAAAAATTTTAGGTAAAGTTTAGATCTCGGTCAGACACAATTGTCTTGGGCATTCCATGTAATTTAGTTATTTCTTTCAAAGAAATATTAGCTGATCTTTACTGGAATAAAATGGGCATCTTTGGTAATTGTTTCTACCACCACCATGATAGAATCATGTTGCTTATTGTTTCTTGGTATTTTAGTGATAAACTCCATTTTTACAACTTCCCACTTCCACTCAGGAATGGGAAATGGTTGTAGAAAACTAGATGGGTGTTTATGCTCAGCCTTGACCTTTTGACATGCCAAACACCTAGAAATAAAATCAACAACTTATTTCTTCATTCTTGGCCAGTAATATTGACCCTTGATAGTTGTAATTGATTTATGCTAACCTGGGTGTCCAACAAAAGGCACATTATGCATTTATCCCAATAACATATTTTTCAATTCCTGGGAATTTGGCACAAAATTATGACAATGTACATGATAATTTGATCATTTTCTATCTTATAGCCTTCAACTTTCTGTTGTAATTTACTTTGTTGAAGTTTTTCTTTTACCTCAATGTATTTCTGATCTGATTTTACATCTTCTAGGCTTATATCTTTCAAATGTTATTGGTACATGATAATGGTTGTATAATGCATCTCATGCACCCTCCTTATAAGTGCATCAACCACCTTGTTCTCTTTTCCTTTGACATGCTTTATATCAAAATCATTTTCACTGAGGAAATATAGCCATCTGCTTTGTCTAGAATTTAGATTGGGTTTTCCAAACACGTATTTCAGACCACTATGGTCTATCCTTAACTCAAATCATTTCCTTGTGAGGTAGTTCCTCCACATATTCAAGGCACACACTATGGATTTCAAATACAAATAATGAGGATCATAGTTCCTTTCATGCTCCTTCAACTTCCTTGATTCATATCACACTGCATACCCATCCTGACTATGGACTCCACCAAGTTCTTCTTTACATGCATCAATGCATACAAAAAAATCTTCAGTTGTATCAACAATGCTCATTATTGGAGCACTTGTTAATAAATTCTTCAAGTGTTGGAAACTTCTTTCACAATCCTCTGTCCACTCAAACTTCACACCTTTCTTCTACAAGGAAGTAATTGGGTGCACAATCTTTGAGAAATCTTCAATAAATATCCTATAGTAACCTGAAAGACCCATGAATGATCTCACCTCCATTACATTCCTTGGTGTTTTCCATCCCTCAATGGCCTTTATCTTTTCAGGATCTATTGGTATCCCTTACTCTGAAATAATATGGCATAAGTAATGAATTTGATTATGATAAAATGATCTCTTGTTCAATTTGGCATACAACTAATTCTCTCTCAATACCTATAACACCATTCTCAAGTGTTTCTCATGCTCTTCGTCTGACTTAGAATATATCAAATGTTATCCAAGAAGACAATGACAAACTTGTCTAAGTAATTCCTGAATACACCATTCATGAGACACATGAAGAAAATTGGTGCATTAGTTAGCCCAAATGGCACCACTATGAACTCGCAATGACCATACCTTGTTCTAAAAAAAGTCTTGTTGATGTATTCTTCTTTAATTCTTACCTGACGATAGCCCAACATGAGATCAATCTTTGAGAATATTTTTGCATCTTTCAGTTGATCAAAGAGTTCATATATCCTTGGCAAAGGATACTTGTTCTTCATAGTGACCTTGTTCAATTGTCTAAAGTATATGCAAAGTATTAAGGTTCCATCATTTTTCTTCAAAAATAATATTGGGGCACCCCACGGTGACACACTTGGGCGTATATACCATTTCTTCAACAAATCTTCAAGTTGCATTTGCAATTCCTTCATTTATAGTGTATTCATCCTATAAGGAATCTTAGATATTGGAGCTTATCCCTGTTATCACTCCAAGAAACTCTCCTAGGTTGTATCTCAAAGATGCTTGGTAACTTAACTTTTTGTAATTATTTTCTCAATAATGGGTGTAGGTTTGGATCAAGATGAATATCTAAATCACTGGATTGTATCTTCAATACAGTCTAGCTATATTCATGCAGTACAAGGCCTTCAAGAGCTATTATCAGATAGGTTTGTAGATCAAATGGATAACAAAACCAATCAATTAACCAGAACATACATAACAATATATATGATGGGTCAACAAACTATCAAATGATGCTTATGACTATTTCTTAACAATCAAAGGTAAGATGACAGTTACCATGGGACCTTTAAACATAGACAAAGAAATKATTTCAACTCATAGGCATAGAAAGATAAGAAAGAAGGAATCTGATAACATCAATGAAAGAAGCTTGCAAGTCTCATATATTAAAGAAAGTGTCTCAACACAAAATACAATAATCTAGTATCCAAAATCGACCCGTTAGTCTCTAAGATTGATAGGCTTTATATCCTTTACAAATATTTTCATATCCTCAAAAGATGGATCTGATAACCTCTTCTCCTATCTGAAATTCGAATTTGTGAGGTGGCTGGAAAAGATAGAAATTTTTGGAAATATGTTGCTCAAATATTTACCCATATCTCTCAAACCAAAACCTCTATGTAAAAACTGGAAGAGGCTTTTGTAGATTGGTTCTTTTTCAAAAAAATCCTCTCTCAATTATCTGATATTTGTTTTCATTGACCCATGATCTTCATTTCAAAACCATGTGTCAAATAGGGAAATTCTGAGATTCGAAAATGAAGGCTCAGAGATTAATTTGATTCTCCCAATATATGACACCTGTAGTAAAAATGATAGAGGTTATTGTTCCTTGACATGTTAGAAACAAAAAAATCCTCCCATTTCTCAAAGCGATTCTTCAGTCGCTAAGAATCATCATTTGAAAATTATGACTCAACACAGTAAAAACAAACTTTTCTACACTTTCAGTGGCTTATAAG
Organism: Picea engelmannii; assembly: GCA_009831015.1. NCBI lineage: Eukaryota > Viridiplantae > Streptophyta > Pinopsida > Pinales > Pinaceae > Picea > Picea engelmannii. The sequence goes on along the minus strand of ML809506.1, from coordinate 88,154 downwards.
CCCTTTTGGAAAGGCACATAGCCACTGAAGCCTGAGTTTTGACTTTTTTGAAGGGAAAACCAAATCAAATGTTTTTCAAACTTTATTACAAACCTAAGGCTCTAAAAAATGTACCTTAAAAAATTTAGAAATGTATTTTTAAATGACTTCCTATCACCTAAAATAAACAAATTTGACTGTGTTAATTGAGGAGATAACATTTGGCTAGTTCTAGGGATGAAAGCCTCCCTGGAAGGTTTCAAGAAAATCAGCTCCAATGCCTTTACTATTGGGCTATGGAATCATTTGGCCTATGCAATTGATCTTCTGCAAACCTGTAACTTGCCTGTAGCCTTTACCATTGGGCTATGGAGTCGTTTGGCCTTTAGAAATGATCCCTTGCAAACCTGTATCCTTTATCTGGATATTCTTCATGTCTTCAATAGCTGCAGTAGATCTCCCTAGACTGTCGGATAAGTCAAGAATGCCACCTTGGAAAACAAGTCATTCTTATGTCATTAATATGAAACAAACTTTATATTGTTTACCTTGCTGGCACCTCCAAAACTGGGACAACACATTGAAACGGATCCTCTTAATAATAAACTTAACTTGTAAATCATCCTCGTACCCTTTAGGATGATAAAACTTGGATTTGTGCAAAAAGAGTTTCATTCTTCCCTTCTCTGTGTTTTCGGTGGCTTAACGAACCAAAATCCTAACCTGTAAGCCATCGAAAGCTCTGCTTTCAGTGGCTAAGAACAGCTGTGAAAGCCCATGTAAGCCACCGAAAGCTCTATTTTGAAAACTCAATCTCATCCGTATGTATTCTCTGATAACAAAATGATCAGACAGACAATGTGTTCTTCCAAATTTGCAACGGTAAGTACTACTTTGACAGTAATCTTGATTAGCATGTGTTTTCATTGATTCACAATCTTTGGAAGAGAGAGTAGTCATGCATTTTGTTGTTTGTAATGCACACATCTAGATGTAATCACCTGCAAGAGACTTTTTAATGTATACATTAATGAAACACTCAAAACCTTCGAGGTAGGGATCACATCATAGTTTCAGCTTTGGATGCAAATGAAGTAATCTCTATAGTTGTGGCTTATACAAACATTCTTGGATTAAGAAGAGAGGACACAACACCATAGAAGAACCACCAGGCTGAGGATACGACAACGATTGCTTAATTCAAAATCCTGACAAGTGCTAAACAACTTATCATTATGCTTTGACTGTAGAATAGGTTCAATAACCAAAGATGGACAAATGGATAATGAGGTCAAGGCCACTTTCATCTAAATAATGCCAAGCACCCTGCTCAAATCAACTAGTGAGAGTTTGTTGTATAACTTTCATGGTTTACAGTACACACACTCAGATGGCATTAGCTCATGCAATCCCTAGATTTTAGCTATGTAAGATAGAGGATTGGATCATTCATTTCAACTTTCTCTGGCTTTGTAAATTCCATGTCAATTATTATAGAAATAGTACACTCATCAGGTGGATGACAATGTACTCTAAAACCATGCAATAACTTCATGTTGTTTGCGAGGTTTATCTTTTCAATCAGCTCCAACAGATTGTTTGTGCCCTGTAGCTTGCCCTAAACTAGTGATGATACATTGGGGAAGAGATCATGCAAAGTATGACCAAGTGGTTTCTCCTTCTCTATTTCTTTCCTGTCCATTAAATGTTAATCTACAAAACAATGGAAAAGAAGGAACACATATTTGAAACTCTGAAACAAAAAGAGATCAAATTTAAATGAAATGTGATATAGAGAGGTTGATGGGATCATTTAGTTGTTGTTGCTGCATCAACCTTTTGGAAGAATATTACAGAAGTAGAGTGTACAGGTTGTGATAAAATATTAGGAGCTAGAATAATTGATATTGCAAAACTCCTTGATGCTCGATGTGACTACCCATGCTCGTGGCACCATCCTCTTAAGAATTTCAAGAGTGTGATCTGCAACCTGTTGTGGGTTTTCTTTATCCTTGTGCTCAGCATCAGGAGTCAACATACTGGGTTTTAACAAAATTCCCTCAGACAACACATTGTTCTCTGCCAAGTATAAGAAAACCTCAGTCCAGACTTTCTCTACCACTTCAAGGCTTTTATCAATGGAATGGTCTCCATCTAGCAGAATCTCTGGCTCCACAATGGGCACAAGGCCATTGTCTTGAGAGAGGTCAACATAATGTGCAAGTCCCCAAGAAGCTTTTCTTATTTAAGAAATAACAACCGAATATAATTTATTTGTTCATATGAAGAGATTATTCTCCTGCCTACTCCTACACTAACCAACTGTACTGCCTCCTATCAAGTGAAATCATGCTTCCAATGAAGCCATGTCAGAAACTAATTTACTGAACTTGTTCTTGATTTTGACCCCAAAAATAATAGAGAGTGTAACATGCAGATATATAGTTGATGACAAAAACAATCTTCGTCTGACACAAATTTTTTGATATTTAGGTTGCTCATGGATTCCAGAAAATCAACAAAAGGGTCATGAAAGACACAAAGAAATACCTCTTCATGATACTATTTCAACTGAAAATTGAAGTGATGTTGGCTACCTTCAATGTTGAATATGGACTGCTCAACCTTTGTCAGAGAGTCATATAAGATGGACTGTTGATATGAACTTTTCAGCACACCATCTTCCTCTTCATATATGCTGCAATATTACTTTGTTTGCAAATCTGGAAGCTGAGGACTGTCCTTAATATTTGCTGCAGATTCAATACTTTCACCTGTTGATCTATCAATCTACTCATCATATTTCAAGTCTTCAAAGGGGACAATTTGATCTTCGTGACAGCCTAAGACAATAGATGCATTTGGTACAATGTCAAAACCATCTATACTATGACATCCCCAAAAAATAAAATATTTTTGAAATTTAAATCTGCTGAAATTTCATTCTGTTTTTAGTAAATTCGAATTTGGAATTTTTTTCCATTTATGGCAATCCAAATTTCGAATTTGATGATTGAAATTAATTATTATGACTGTTGGGCAGAGACCATATTTGACCCAACTAACTATTTGACTATGACACTTGTATGAAAACAGAATATTTTATATTGATTGCAGGAGGACAAATGGAATAGCCATGTTAAATTTAGCTGACCATGACCCCATGAGAGAGGAACATGTTGGAACTACCTCTATGATGATTTTTACAAGTGGAAAATCAGTGATTTGGCCATTGGCAGCCCCTGAAAATCAGGGATTTAGAAAGCTGTGAAAATTCCCAAAGGAGGGAAAAAGACCTAGGCAAATGGATAAATAAGCATATGTGAGGAGGCAGGATGCTGCCAAGTATGGTGGAAAAGGAAATTGTTGATTTTTTGTTCCTTGTTGTTATGAACATTGAATGAGTGTGAAGCAAGAGGGGATTACTGGTTTGAAGGACATTATTGAGGAGAGACTTCCAAGTTTTCCCTCATGAACTCATGGTCAGGCTAGGGGGTGAACCATGCAAGTGATCTTGGCTACTCGGTTCTATGGTTGGGAGGAACGTGATTGTTCCCTTTATCTTCCCAGGGGTTTAGTTCAGATATGCTACTCTAACCCTTATCTTTCTGAATGATTTTATATCTGTGGTATTGTACATGTTAAATCTGTACTGAAATGGTTCCTAGTATCTATTTTAATGATCGTATAATTGTTGTAAGTTATTTACTGTATCTGAATTTTAGTATCTCTATCTCTGTGGGGTGAATTGGTTACAGACATAGTGAAATCTTTAAAGTTAGTGTGCATTCATTAACCTAGACAAAGGCTATTCGATGACTACAGTCTACATCTATCTTCTCAATTATTTATGTTGAGCAAAAGAAAATCAAATTGTTGGCATAGTGTGATTGAAGCCAAGCGTACTAATATCTATGGTGAATTATATTTCTTGTAGATGAATATAGTATATAGTGAATCTCCACTAGTGAATATACAAGTTCAAAATCTAAGCAAATACACCCTGTAACATTGAGATTATATTCGATATTCATATAGACCTGTACAGGTATATTATGAACAAGAGATACATTATATAATGGCTATTCTATATAAGCGATACAATGACGCTGAAGTGAACTAACTATAACAGAGTTGGGTACTATATATATAAAAACATATACATAGGAAAATAATCCAACAAACTCCACGGACTCCATTACAGAAAAATTGGAGTATAGGTACTTTAGTATGGTTTTAGTAGTTCTGTCGTAGAAACAAAGCTATTTTATTTCTGGTGAGAAGACCGATAAAATGTTTGATCAATGGTTGAAGTAGGAACAAAAGGTAAATATTAATTGCATAGCGTAGCTACAGTGTAATATGTTGATTCAGGACAAGATAGGGTATCTGGTATAAATGAGTAACGTAATCATATGAGAGAAAGACAATTACGAATTCTGAAAGTCTCGACCTATCATAACCTTAATTGGATAAGTGTATTTTCCTGCATTATTTCCAACCGAGACATTAAAACCCAAAATCTGGATGGAATCCCACAGGCATGGGATTCCCATGAAAACATTAACGCAACTGGTTCATGAGTTAAATTATGAATGGGGAAAAACGAGGCTCAAGTTAAACTCCTACCACTACTACTTTTATATCAGAAATAAGTTCACAAACTTAAACGAAAACCTAGAAGTCATGAATGCAATCGCATATGCCAGTGGGAAACAAACCCCCTTAAATGCACTATTACTGTGCTAGATGTAGGTATAATACCATGCATAGTTAAATCATATCGGGAATGAAAGTGTAATTAATAATAATACGATTTTTGGGAAATTAACTAGAATAATTCAAGAAATGAATTCAACTCTGTATTGACAAACCAGTTTTTGGAAATATAGAGGAGGATGTTAAACACAGAAACTATCAGATCCGAACTAGTTACTTCATTTATATCCACAACAAATAAACTCAATACATAATGTTCATATTATTTAAAGGGAACGACTGTCTAGATATCAAAAAACCAACCAGGTGCAAGCTTGGCGCACTTTCTAAGTACCAGTTATTAATACAAATTAGGGTGTACCCTTAAACAACTAATATAGAGATTGGAAACGAAAGATCTTCAAAGTATTAAGAACGAGACGTAGCCTTGATCATCAGTGCATGTAAACTCGTAATAACTTAGATGGAGGGGTACTGTAGTTGGAACCTGAATACCTCTTGAAAGAGTGAAGAGGGCATTCCCATGCTTTGGCGTGACCACACCCTGCACGAAGTAATGTGAAACATTAAAAAAAATATCCGACAGAAATAATATGATCATTTTAAGAACAGAACGTATTTAGAAAGGAGTCAATGAAGTACTTAGCTGTAATGGAGGGTTTCATACCCTTCACCATTGCACCAAACCATGTGCCTCCCAGACCAAAAGGGGAAGAGGATTTTGTGTCTCCATGATGGGTACCCTCGCACATCAAAGGGGCCCATCATTAGTGACAAATACCAGTATTTAATCCAAAATAAAACATTGCAGGAATGACATGTGTAAAATGAGCATAAAGTAATGGTAAATATAAATCCAATGTAACAATCCAAATATAAACAGAAAGGATTAAACCACCTCCAGCCATTAGAACAACATCTCTAATCGGTATAATAACACCAATGAACTTAATATTTAAACACATAATTTTACAAGATCAACATTGTACCGAAAGGTCTATTATGCACCCAAGCAAGGAAAACCTAGTCATAAACTCTATCAACTAGGAATATAATCGACGGAGGAAGCCAGACCCAATAATGAAAGTTAAGTTAATAATAGAATATCTCAGATACACGATTTTAACAAACACCGTGATAAGTCCTTCCACAAGAGGAAAATGGCTCGGCCTCGACAGGAAGGCTAGTACAGAGGAAGGGATAAACTGTGAGAAAACCTAAACCCTGCTAGGGTACCTCCGACCCCTCTTACTACAGTAACCTCGATGTAAAACAAGAACGCTATCAAAGAACTGACCGGGAACGGGACTGTGCAGAAAATTACTTGATGAGACAGAAAGACCCGAATGAAAAATGAAAGGACAATCAAGTCAACTTACCTCGCACAGAGTGGCCCGTCGAGAAGGTTTTCTTCCAAGATTTTCCCCACCTGGAACAAGGTTCAAATCACAAAAACATGACCACGATGCTAAGACCAAATCCAAAACAGAGTTTGGTCTAGAACGTTCCAGTCTCCTTCACTAAGCCAAGACCGGAATGAAAGTGAAAGCTATGGAATACCCTTTCACATGGAGTAATGGTGAGGGGTGGGAATCGTACCTGGCCATGTGAATAAATGGAAAGTGTCGACATTTCATTGGGCATGCCAGTCAAACTCTAAATTGATTAGACTTATCTTAGGGTTCCTTAAATGTTGCAGATATGCCTTTAAGGTAAGATGGTTCCGACCTATATCGTTTGCTCAAAAAATTAATTGCAAGGGACCCGGATGGCCTACTTAGGTTTACTTCTATCGCCTTGCTATACCGGTTATATGTTGAAACCAACTACCATTACATTAACCATCCGAAGTGGATAACCTAATGTCATTAATCACCGAGAAATTTTATAGTTGCACGATTGTAACCATAACCTCCCCAAGTTTAGCCTCTGCGTGCTTAATTCATTTGTGTAGATTAGTGTCAAAACTATACCCAAACAGTAGTTGGTTAAGGGTATTCCTAAATAATATTAACCTCTACTTTAGACCTTATAATAGTATTTTAGAACAAGTTTTATAATGCCTTACATCTACGACCATCGCAGTAATATAATAGTTATTCTAAGTAGCTACCTCTCCACAATATAAAGTGGGTTTTGGAAATGCAAACGGTGGATAGTTCTATGTTTCAATGGAATAGAATATCCTTAGTTATGTACCTGTGTTTGTGTATAATTCAATACCGAAATAGAAATAGGCGACTATCTATTAAGTAGGACAGAAGAAAAAGGCAATAAGACTATTGTACTTTATGGTTGATGAATGACTGAAAGTACCCAAATAAAAAAAAAAATTATATGTAAATTTTGAGGTACATTACATATGGTATCAGAGAAAAAAGGTTACAACACTGGACCTGAACAGGGCCACAATAGCTTCTTAGTTTATATATTCCGATTTATGTGAAAACTAATAAAATCTTATGGTTACAAACAGAAAGCTATTTATGTTTTGTGTTACTTATGGCAGCTCAGGACGATGCAGAAATCATGATGGGAGAAAACCCACAGCAAGGACCCCCTGGAGATCCAAGAAAGAATAGTGGTGGAAGCTCACCCACAGAAGTGTTAGAAACAATGAGGAACCTGATTGTTGAACTATAGATTTTCAAAGCAGACAATGAAAAATTAAAGAAAGCACAACAGGAACAACAAGAGATAAACGAAGTCCTGCTACGCAGTATAGTGACCAAGAAAATCCCAAAAGATGATAACCATGAGGAAGAAGTCGGAAAAAGGGCCTCCAAGAACTCAGGGATGGAAACAGAAAAATGAGATAGCTCGTCAGAAGGAACATCTTCAGCTGAAGAAAAAACTAAATTTGACAGAAAAAGAAAACAAGTAGACCACCTTGAAGGAGAATTTAAAAAGATTAAACCAACTACCTTTGATGGAGAAACCAAGACGGTAGAAGAAGCTGAGGCATGGTTGTTGGACACCAAAAAATACTTCCAGATCTACAACTATTCCAACAACATGAAGGTCAGAATGGCCATCTACAATCTGAAAGGGAAGGCCAACATTTGGAGGCAGGACTTGAAATTGGCCAAGGGCCTAAAGGAGAAACAGTTGGAATGGTCTGACTTTAAAAAGTATTTCAAGAAACAATACCTTTCAAAAAGTTACTATGAAAGGAAGAAAAAATAATTTTACGATTTACGACTTAGACAGATGGCAATGGAGGACCTTATAAATAAATTTCTAGAACTGTTGAGGTTCGTATCGTACATCTTGGAGGATCAAGTAAAAATTCAGCAATTTCTAAGCTGTCTACCACAATCCTACAAGGACAAAATTGAGTTTGACAACCCCAAATCCTTGAGTGAAGTATTCAACAAAGCACGAATGTGCTACGATCAATATAAACAGTAGGTAGAGTTTCCCAAAGCCTGGAAGGATAAGAAACAAGATCGAATGAACCAGTGGAAGAAGGGGTACCAGCCAACTCCGTATCGGAATACAACAAAAAGTTTTCCGAGAAAGGATTTTCACTCCAATCACCCGAATACGCAAGGCAGTGGCAAACCGGTAAACTTGGGAACGAATAAGTTTGGAGACAACTCCCATGATCCATTAAAGTGTTGGGAATGTTTAGAGCCTCATCTAAGGAGGAACTATCCACGTCTGAGTTCAACAAACAGAACTGTTGTTCATAATCTGTAGGAAGCCTCGACAGTGGGATACGTGGGCAGAAGCCTACATCGGATAAATGAAGCTATAGATGGTTGACAAGCTAACCACCAGTCCTCGGTGGTATAAATCGAAGGTAAAATCAATGATACTCAAATTTATGTTTTAATTGACCCTGGAGCTATGTTAAGTTATATTACACCTAATGTGGCAGAGTTAAACAAACTTAAGAAACTGAAGCACGCAAAATCATGGCTTGTACAATTAGCGACTGGTACTAAAACAAAAGTAGTTGAGTTTGTTCCGGATTTTGAGTTCAGCTTAGATGGTCAAAATGTAAAGACCCATTTGAACATCCTACCACTAGGATCTTATGACATGATTATCGAGATGGATTGGTTGGAACAACACAAAGCAGTACTAGATTTCTATACAAAGATACTTAGCTATAAGGATAATTTTGGCACTATTAGAACAGCCCAAGGTATATCAAAACCGTTATCAGTCACACAAGTTTCAGCAATGCAACTCAAGAAATGTATGAGAAAGGGATGTCAAGTTTATGCCATCCAAGTAACGAATCTACTAGGAAAAGATGATAAGCCAAAACTAGAAGACTTTGTTGTCCTACGTGACTTCAGAGACATGTTTGTGGATGAGATACCATAATTACCTCCTAGAAGGGAGATAGACTTCTCCATAGACCTACTACCAAGTTCATCCCCTATCTCAAAGGCACCTTACCGAATGAATCTACCAGAACTGACAGAATTAAAAATATAGTTACAGGAATTATTGGACAAAGAGTATATCAGACCCATTGTCTCACCATGGGGGGCAACAGTCCTCTTTGTGAAAAAGAAAGACAGTACTCTAAGATTATGTATCGATTATAGACAACTGAACAAAATGACTAATAAGGACAAATACCCCTTACCAAGGATAAATGATCTATTCAATCAAGTAGGTGGGGCCAATATCTTTTCAAAGTTGGATTTACGATCTGGTTATCATCATGTTAGGATAAAAGACAAGGACATAAGCAAAACATCTTTTCAGACAGGGTATGGACACTACGAATTCGTAGTCATACCTTTCGGACTCACTAATGCACCAGCCACGTTTATGTGTCTAATGAACAGTATTTTCAGCCAATACTTAGACAAGTTTGTGGTAGTATTTATCGACGATATTGTGGTCTATTCAAAAAAAGAAGAGGAACATGATAAACACTTAAGGATAGTTCTACAAACATTGAGGAAACACAAACTGTACTCCAAATTTGATAAGTGTGACTTCTATCAGAAAGAAATACAATATCTAGGACATGTGATTTCAGCAAAAGGCATTGTCGTAGACCCAGAAAAGACAAAAGGCATTATGGAATGGTCGGTGCCTAAGGATGTAGCAGATATACAGTCATTCATGGGAATCACCGGATATTTCCGTGGGTTTATAGAAGGGTTTTCCAAGATAGCCTACCCTATCACATCATTACAAAAGAAAGGAACCAAGTTTAACTAGTCAAAGAAGTGCCAAGACAGTTTTAACAAACTGAAGGGATTATTGACAACTGCACCCATATTGAAGGTAGCAGACCCCGATAAAGACTTCACGGTATGTGTGGATGCAAGTAAATAAGGACTAGGTGGTGTCCTAACTCAAGAAGGACACGTTATTTTTTATGAGTTCTAGAAATTAAAGGAACACGAGAGAAATTATGTCACTCATGACTTAGAATTAGCAGCAGTAATACACTCCTTAAAAATGTGGCAACACTACATAATGGGAAAAAAATTCCTACTATTAACGGATCATAGCGGGGTGAAATATCTGTTTAACCAACCAGATATTAATGCAAGACAAGCAAGGTGGCTAGCCTTCTTAAGTGAATTCGACTTCGAGGTCAGACATATCAAGGGTAAGGAAAATAAAGTAGTAGACACTTTAAGCAGAAGATTCCATGGGATATACGAGATAAGCATCAGTAGGGCCGAAAGTGATCCGGAACAAAGGATAAGGACAACAGGTATTAACGACGAAAATTACACTAAGGTAATGGCAGAATTACACAACAGTATCGCAAACTCAGATAAACGGATCTAAGTATCGACAAGAAGGGACTACTACACTTTAAAAACAGGCTTTACTTACCAAATTCTGTAGAGTTAAAACTAACAGTCTTGGATGAAGTGTATAAAAAACCATATTCTAGCCACCCAGGTTACCAGAAAACGATAACAACACTTAGAAAACTATTTTATTGGCCTAATATGAAGGGAAAAATAGCAGAATACTTGGCTAGGTGCCAAGATAGTCAGCAGGTTAAGGTTGAACACCAGCATCCAGCCGGCCTATTACAACCATTACCAGTACCAGAATGGAAGTGGGAGACCATATCGCTGGATTTTATAACAGGTTTTCCTAAAACCCAGAAATAGAACGATTCTATTATGGTTGTAATCGATAAACTCAGTAAGTCTGCACACTTTATTCCTGTAAAGTCTACTTTTAAAGCTATAAACATTGCTAAAATATTCATGAAAGAAATTTTTAGACTGCATGGTATTCCTAAAATTGTGATTTCAGATAGAGATGTAAAATTCACATCCTCCTTTTGGAAGGAATTGTTTGCAGGGATAAATACTAACTTGAATTTCAGTATGAGTTATCACCCAGAAACAGATGGACTGACCGAAAGGACAAACCAAATCATGGAGGATATGCTCTGCATGTACGTAAGAATGAAACCGAACAAGTGGGAAGATTATCTACACTTGGTACAATTTGCATATAACAATGGATACCAAACTTCGTCTAAATTGAGCCCTTTCAAAATAGTGTACGACAGAAAATGTACGACTCTAATTAGTTGGGATAACCCGGATGGAAGACTCGTGGTGGGACCAAAGATGCTCCAAGAAATGGAAAACATAGTAAGAAAGGTACAACAGAATTTGAAAGAAGCACAGGAAAGATAGAAGAGCTATGCAGATCAGAAAAGAAGACACTTGGAATTCCAAGTGGGAGACCACATTTATTTGAAGGTCAAAGCTCGAAGAAGCTCGTTGAATTTAGGAAACTGTGCCAAGATGGCACCCAGGTTTTGTGGACCCTTCGAGATTCTAGCTCAAATTGGACCCGTAGCATATAAACTTGCACTCCCATCCAATCTGAAAATTCATAATGTATTTCATATTTCTTTGTTGAAAAAGTATATTCATGACCCTACTCATATGATTGATTGGAACTTGGTGTAGGTGGATCCCAAACGTGATTTCCAGGTGGAACCCCTACACATTCTGGACTGGAGAGAAATATCACTTAGGAATAGAGTCGTCGCTCAGGTAAAGGTGCAATGGAAGCACTTTAGTCTTGAGGAGGCCACTTGGGAGTTGGAGGGAGATTTGTGGAAATCTCATCCAATCCTGTTCCAGGAAAGGAACAAACACTGAGGATAGTGTTTTATTGAAGGGGGAAAGGATGTGATGTCCCAAAAAAAAAAAAAAAATTGAAATTTAAATATGCTGAAAATTCATTATGTTTTTAGTAAATTCGAATTTGGAAAATTTTTGCCATTTATGGCAATTCCAAATTTCAAATTGGATGATTGTAATTAATTATTATGACTGTTGGGTAGAGACCTGATTTGACCCAACTAACTATTTGACTATGACACTTGTATGAAACAGAATATTTTATATTCATTACAGGAGGACAAATGGAACAACCATGTTAAATTTAGTTGGCCATGACTCCATGAGAGGGGAACATGTTGGAACTACCTCTAGGATGATTTTTACAAGTGGAAAATCAGTGATTTGGCCATTGGCAGCCCCTGAAAATCAGGGATTTAGAAAGTTGTGAAAATTCCCAAAGGAGGGAAAAAGACCTAGGAAAATGGATAAATAAGCATATGTGAGGAGGCAAGATGCTACCAAGTATGCTGGAAAAGGAAACAATTGATTTTTTGTTCCTTGATATTATGAACACTAAATAAGTGTGAAGCAAGAGGGGATTAATGGTTTGAAGGACATTGTTCAGGAGGGACTTCCAAGTTTTCCCTCATGGACTCATGGTCAGGCTAGGGGTGAACCGTGCAAGTGATCTTGGCTGCTCGGTTCTATGGTTGGGAGGAACGTGATTGTTCCCTTTGTCTTCCCGTGAGTTTAGTTTAGATATGCTACTCTAACCCTTATCTCTCTAAATAATTTTATATCTGTGGTACTGTACATGTTAAATCTATACTGAAATGGTTCCTAGTATCTGTTTTAATGATCGTATAGTTGTTGTAAGTTATTTACTATATCTGAATTTCAGTATCTCTATCTTTGTGGGGTGAATTGGTTGCGTACATCGTGAAATATTTAAAGTTAATGTGCATTCATTAACCTAGACAAAGGTTGTTCGATGACTACAGTCTACATCTATCTTCTCAATTATTTCTTTTGAACAAAAGAAAAATAAATTGTTGGCATAGTGTGATTGAAGCCAAGCGTACTAATATCTATGGCGAATTATATTTCCTGTAGATGACTATAGTATACAGTGAATCTCCACTAGTGAATATACAAGTTCACACTCTAAGAAAATACACCCTGTAACACTGAGATTATATTCGATATGCATATAGACCTGTACAGGTATATTATGAACAAGAGATACATTATATAATGGATATTATGTATAAGCGATACAATGACACTGAAGTGAACCGACTATAACAGAGTCGGGTACTATATATATAAAAACATATACGTAGGAAAATAATCCAGCAAGCTCCACAGACCCCATTACAGAAAAAATGGAGTATAGGTACCTTAGTATGGTTTTAGTAGTTCTATCGTAGAAACACAGCTATTTTATTTCTGGTGAGAAGACTGATAAAATGCTTGATCAATGGTTGAAGTAGAAACAGAAGGTAGTATTAATTGCATAGCATAGCTACAGTGTAATATGTTGATTCGGGACAAGACAGGGTATCTGGTATAAACGAGTAACGTAATCATATGAGAGAAAAAAAATTACGAATTCTAAAAGTCTCGACCTATCATAACCTCAATCAGATAAGTGTATTTTCCTGCATTATTTCCAGCCAAGACATTAAGACCCAAAATCTGGATGGAGTCCCACAGGCATGGGATTCCCACGAAAACATTAACACAACTGGTTCATGAGTTAAATTACGAATGGGGAAAAATGAGGCTCAGGTTAAACTCCTACCACTACTACTTTTATATCAGAAATAAGTGCACAAACTTAAAGGAAAACCTGGAAGTCATGAATGCAATCGCATATGCCAATGGGAAACAAACCCCCTTAAACGTACTATTACTATGCTAGCTATAGGTATAATACCATGCATAGTTAAATCATATTGGGAATGACAGTGTAATTAATAATAATACGATTTCTGGGAAATTAACTAGAATAATTCAAGAAATGAATTCAACTCTGTATTGAAAAACCAGTTTTCAAAAATATAGAGGATGTTAAACACAGAAAGTGTCAGATCCAAACCAGTTACTTCATTTATATCCACAACAAATAAACTCAATACATAATGTTCATATTATTTAAATGGAACGGTTTTCTAGATATCACAAATCCAACCAGGTGCAAGCTTGGTGCACTTTCTAAGTACCAGTTATTAATACAAATTAGGGTGTACCCTTAAACAACTAATACAAAACTTGGAAACAAAAGATATTCAAAGTATTAAGAACGATACGTAGCCTTGATCATCGGTGCATGTAAACTTGTAATAACTTAGACGGAGGGGTACTGTAGTTGGAACCCGAATACCTCTTGAAAGAGTGAAGAGGGCATTCCCATGCTTCTGTGTGATCGTATCCTACATGAAGTAATGTGAAACATAAAAAAAAATATCCGAAAGAATTGAGTTGGACAACCCCAAATCCTTGAGTGAAGTATTCAGGAAAGCACGAATGTGCTACGATCAGTATAAACAGCGGGTGGAGTTTCCCAAATCCTGGAAGGATAAGAAACAAGATGGAATGAACCAGCAGAAGAAGGGGTACCAGCCAATTCCGTATCGGAATATAGCAAAAAGTTTTCCGAGAAAGGATTTTCACTCCAATCACCCGAATATGCAAGGCAGTGGCAAACCAGTAAACATGGGAATGAAGAAGTTTGGAGACATCTCCCGCGAGCCATTAAAGTGTTCTTAATGTGGAGAGCCTCATCTAAGGAGGAACTGTCCACATCTGAGTTCAACAAATAGAATTGTTGTTCATAATCTGCAGGAAGCCTCGACGATGGGATACATGGGTAGAAGCCTACATCGGATAAATGTAGCCATAGATGGTCGACAAGCTTACCACCAGTCCTTGGTGGTAGAAATCAAAGGTAAAATCAATGATACTCGAATTTATGTTCTAATTGACCCTGGAGCTACGTTACGTTATATTACACCTAATGTTGTAGAGTCAAACAAACTTAAGAAACTGAAGCACGCAAAATCATGGATTTTACAATTAGTAACTGGTACTAAAAGAAAAGTAGTTGAGTTTGTTCCAGATTGTGAGTGCAGCTTATATGGTCAAAATATAAAGACCCATCTGAACATCCTACCACTAGGATCTTATGATATGATTATTGGGATGGATTGGTTGGAACAACACAAAGCAGTACTAGATTGCTATACAAAGATACGTAGCTATAAGGACGATTTTGGCACTGTTACAACAGCCCAAGGTATATCAAAAATGGTATCATTCAAACAAGTTTCAGCAATGCAACTCAAGAAATGTATGAGAAAGGGATGTCAAGTTTATGCCATCCAAGTAACGAATCTACTAGGAAAAGATGATAAGCCAAAACTAGAAGACTTTGTTGCCCTACATGACTTCAGAGACATGTTTGTGGATAAGATACCATAATTACCTCCTAGAAGGGAGACAGACTTCTCCATAGACCTACTACCAGGTTCAGCCCCTATCTCAAAGGCAACTTACCGAATGAGTCTACCAAAACTGACAAAATTAAAAATACAGTTACAGGAATTATTGGACAAAGAGTATATCAGACCCAGTGTATCACCATGGGGGGCACCAGTCCTCTTTGTGAAAAAGAAAGATGGTACTCTAATATTATGTATCGATTATAGACAACTGAACAAAATGACTATTAAGAACAAATACCCCTTGCCAAGGATAAATGATCTGCTCGATCAAGTAGGTGGGGCCAAGATCTTTTCAAAGTTGGACTTATGATCTGGTTATCATCAAGTTAGGATAAAAGACGAGGACATAAGCAAAATAGCTTTTTGGACAAGGTATGGACACTGCGAATTCGTAGTCATACCTTTTAGACTCACTAACGCACCAGCCACGTTTATGTGTCTGATGAACAATATTTTTAGTCAATACTTAGACAAGTTCATGGTAGTATTTTTCGACGATATTCTAGTCTATTCAAAAATAGAAGAGGAACATGATGAACACTTAAGGATAGTTCTGCAAACTGTTAAAAACCAAACATCAATATAGCATAGAAAATCCTCAGGAAAAGTACTCAATACCTTGAAAAGGAGATAATTTCAAATAATGAGCCTCTTCGAGGGGGAAACCTCCTTTTACCCCACTTAAATGTTCAAGTACAAGATGATTCAAAATGAAAATGTCTCCTTGGTATATATAGGAGACTAGGAGGTTTAACTACAACTAATGGCCTAAAGCCGACATAAATAAAATAACATTACTAATATAATATGCCCCAATTAAGGGGTAATGAGCCAATATTAGGGATTAAAATGCCCCTCCCCTTGAGACAAGTGTTGTCCACAACGCTTGAGTAACTCTGAATGCTTCTGTATAAAAGACTCATCTTCCCAAGTGGAATCTTCAGTTGGTAGTTTCCTCCATTTAATGAGATACTTTGAAATGGATCTATTCCTCAGCTGTCGAATTCTTGTGTCAGTGATGGCTTCAGGCTCCAATATGATTTTTCCTTCCTCATCAAGTTCTGGAAATAAATTTTGAACTAGGATCTTGTCACCTATAACCTTCTTTAAGCATGAAACATGGAAAACTAGGTGTACTCATGAAGATGTAGGCAGCTCCAATTTGTATGCCATAGTACCAATCTTTTGCAACACCTTATAAGGTCCATAGTACTTTGGTGATAATTTATTATCCTTCTTGGCTTGCTTGAGGGACATCTGTTGTATGGTTGTAGTCTTAAAAACACCCAATCCCCTACTTCAAAACTTCTTTCACTACGATGTTGAGCTGCTTGTTTTTTCATGCGATTTTGTGCCATGGTCAGGCTGCCCTTTAAGATTTGGAGAATTTTTTGTTGATTATCGATGTGATCTTCCACTGCTTGAACCTTAGATTTTTCTTTTAGAGAAGAAGTGATGGAAGGAGGGTGGTATCCATAAAGTGCCATAAATGGTGTCATTTTTGTTGCAGTATGAAAGGAAGCATTATACCACCATTCTACCAAGGGTAACCATTTGAACCATTGTGTTTGTTTATCAGAGACAAAGCAACGAAGGTAGCCTTCTAGACATTTTTTCACTATCTCAGTTTGTCCATCAGATTGATGATGATAGGATGAGCTATGAGCCAATTGAGTACCCAAACAAGAAAATAATTATGTCCAAAAATGTCTAGTGAAGATGGGATCTCTGTCACTTACAATAATCTTTGGGATGCCATGTAGCTTTTGAACTGTCTCCATGAATGCGGTGGAAACTATAATATCTTTGAAGGGATGAGACAGTGCACAAAAGTGTGCATACTTCGTCAGTCTATCAATAATAACCATGATGACACTCTTTCCTTCAGACTTTTGTAACCCTGTGATGAAATCCATGGAAACCTCCTCCCAGCGCTGACTTGGGATGGATAATGGTTGTAAGAGACCTGGGGTTTTAATTGTTTCCACCTTATTTTGTTGGCAAACCACACAGTCTTCCACAAACCTTTGAACATTAGTTTTAAGGCCATCCCAAAAAAAATCCTTCTTGACTCTATGGTAGGTTTTCAAAAATCTCGAGTGCCCTCCTACTGGAGAGGTGTGCAATTCCAATAGTACCTTTTGTTTGAGTTGGGAGTTATTACATAAATAT
>ML809506.1:54615-66650 GCA_009831015.1 Picea engelmannii | reverse complement strand
AAACTGAAGGGATTATTGACAAATGCACCCATATTGAAGGTAGAAAACCTCGATAAAGACTTCACGGTATGTGTGGATGCAAGTAAAGAAGGAATAGGTGGTGTCCTAACTCAGGAAGGACACGTTATTTGTTATGAGTCCTGGAAATTAAAGGAACACGAACGAAATTATGTCACTCATGACTTAGAATTAGAAGCAATAATACACGCCTTAAAAATGTGGCGACACTACATAATGGGCAGAAAATTCCTACTGTTAACGAATAATAGCGGGGTGAAATATCTGTTTAACCAACCAAATCTTAATGCAAGACAAGCAAGGTGGCTAGCCTTCTTAAGATAATTCGACTTCGAGGTCAGACATATCAAGGGTAAGGAAAATAAAGTAGCAGACACTTTAAGAAGAAGAGTCCATGGGATATACGAGATAAGCATCAACAGGGCCGAAAGTGATTTGGAACAAAGGATAAGGACAGCAGGTATTAACGATGAAAATTACACTAAGGTAATGGCAGAATTACAGAACAGTATCACAAACTCAGATAAAACGGATCTAAGTATCGACAAGAAGGGACTACTATGCTTTAAAAACAGGCTTTACTTACCAGATTCTGCAGAGTTAAAACTAACAGTCTTGGACGAAGTGCATAAGAAACTATATTATGGCCACCCGGGTTACCAGAAAACGATAACAGCACTTAGAAAACTATTTTATTGGCCTAATATGAAGGGCGAAATAGAAGAATAATTGGTTAGGTGCCAAGATTGTCAGCAGGTTAAGGCCAAACACCAGCATCCAGTCGGCCTATTACAGCCATTACCAGTACCAGAATGGAAGTGGGAGACCATATCGCCCGATTTTATAACAGGTTTTCCTAAAACCCAAAAACAGAACGATTATATTATGGTTGTAATCGATAAACTGAGTAAGTCTACACACTTTATTCCTATAAAGTCTACTTTTAAAGCTATAAACATTGCTGAAATATTCATGAAAGAAATTTTTAGACTGCATGGTATTACTAAAATGGTGATTTCAGATAGAGACGTAAAATTCACATCCGCCTTTTGGAAGGAATTGTTTGCACGGCTAAATACTAACTTGAATTTCAGTACAAGTTATCACCCACAAATGGATGGACAGACCAAAAGGACAAACCAAATTGTGGAGGATATACTCCACATGTACGTAAGAATGAAACCGAACAAGTGGGAAGATTATCTACACTTGGTAGAATTTGCATATAATAATGGATACCAAACTTCGGCTAAATTGAGCCCTTTCGAAATACTGTACGACAGAAAATGTATGACTCCAATTAGCTGGGATAACCTTGCTGATAGACTCATGGTGGGACCAGAGATGTTCCAAGAAATGGAAAACACGGTAAGGAAGGTACAACAGAATTTGAAAGAAGCACAGGATAGACAAAAGAGCTATGCAGATCAGAAAAGAAGACACTTTGAATTCCAAGTGGGAGACCACGTTTATTTGAAGGTCAAAGCCCGAACAAGCTCGTTGAAGTTAGGAAACTGTGCCACGCTGGAACCCATGTTTTGTGGACCCTTCGAGATTCTAGCTCGAATTGGACCCATAGCATATCAACTTGCACTCCCAGCCAATCTGAAAATTCATAATGTATTTCATATTTCTTTATTGAAAAAGTATATTCATGACCCTACTCATATGATTGATTGGAACTTGTTGCAGGTGGATCCCGAAGGCGAGTTCTAGGTGGAACCCCTGCGCATTCTGGACCAGAGAGAAATAACACTTCGAAACAAATCCATCGCTCAGGTAAACATGCAATGGAAGCACTTTAGTCCTAAGGAGGCCACTTGGGAGCTGGAGGGAGATTTGCGGAAATCTCATCCAATCCTACTCCAGGAAAGGAACGAACACTGAGGATAGTGTTTTATTGAAGGGGGAAAGGATGTGACGTCCCAAAAAAATTAAATATTTTTGAAATTTAAATCTGCTGAAAATTCATTCCTTTTTTAGTAAATTCAAATTTGGAAAATTTTTGTCATTTATGGCAATTTCGAATTTCGAATTTGATGATTGTAATTAATTATTATGACTATTGGGTAGAGACCTGATTTGACCCAACTAACTATTTGACTATGACACTTGTATGAAAACATAATATTTTTTATTGATTGCAGGAGGACAAATGGAACAACCATGTTAAATTTAGCTGACCATGACTCCATGAGAGGGGAACATGTTGGAACTACCTCTACGTTGATTTTTACAAGTGGAAAATCAGTCATTTGGCCATTGGCAGCCCCTGAAAATCAGGGATTTAGAAAGCTGCAAAAATTCCCAAAGGAGGGAAAAAGACGTAGGAAAATGGATAAATAAGCATATGTGAGGAGGCAGGACACTGCCAAGTATGATGGAAAAGGAAATTATTGATTTTGTGTTCCTTTTTGTTATGAACACTGAATGAGTGTGAAGAAAGAGGGGATTACTAGTTTGAAGGACATTGTTGAGGAGGGAATTCCAAGTTTTCCCTCATGGACTCATGGTTAGGCTAGGGGGTGAACCATGCAAGTGATCTTGGTTGATTGGTTCTATGGTTGGGAGGAATGTGATTGTTCCCTTTGTCTTCCCATGAGTTTAGTTCAGATATGCTACTCTAACCCTTATCTGTCTGAATGATTTTATAACTGTGGTATTGTACATGTTAAATCTGTACTGAAATGGTTCCTAGTATCTATTTTAATGATTATATAATTGTTGTAAGTTATTTAATGTATCTGAATTTCAGTATCTCTGTCTCTGTGGGGTGAATTGGTTATGGACATAGTGAAATATTTAAAGTTAGTGTGCATTCATTAACCTAGACAAAGGTTGTTCGATGACTATAGTCTACATCTATCTTCTCAATTATTTATGTTGAACAAAAGAAAATTAAATTGTTGGCATAGTGTGATTGAAGCCAAGCGTACCAATATCTATGGCAAATTATATTTTCTATATATGACTATAGTATACAGTGAATCTCCACTAGTGAATATACAAGTTCAAACTCTAAGAAAATGCACCCTATAACACTAAGATTATATTCGATATGCATATAAACCTGTACAGGTATATTATGAACAAGAGATCCATTATATAATGGGTATTTTGTATAAGCGATACAATGACGCTGAAGTGAATCGACTATAATAGAGTCGGGTACTATATATATAAACAAATATACGTAGGAAAATAATCCAGCAAACTCCACACACCCCATTACATAAAAATTGGAGTATAAGTACTTTAGTATGGTTTTAGTAGTTCTGTCGTAGAAACAAAACTATTTTATTTCTGGTGAGAAGATCAATAAAATGCTTGATCAATGGTTGAAGTAGGAACAGAAGGTAAGTATTAATTTCATATCGTAGCTACAGTGTAATATGTTGATTCAGGACAAGACAGGTTATCCGGTATAAACAAGTAACGTAATCATATGAGAGAAAAACAATTACGAATTCTAAAAGTCTCAACCTATCATAACCTCAATCAGATACGTGTATTTTCCTACATTATTTCCAGCCGAGACATTAAAACCCAAAATCTGGATGGAGTCCCACAAGCATGGGATTTCCATGAAAACATTAACGCAATTGGTTCATGAGTTAAATTACGAATGGGGAAAAATGAGGCTCAGGTTAAACTCCTACCACTACTACTTTTACATCAGAAATAAGTGCATGAACTTAAAAGAAAACTTGGAAGTCATGAATGCAATCGCATATGCCAGTGGAAAACAAACCCCCTTAAACGCACTATTACTATGCTAGCTATAGGTATAATACTGTGCATAGTTAAATCATATTGGGAATGACAGTGTAATTAATAATAAAACGATTTCTGGGAAATTAACTAGAATAATTCAAGAAATGAATTCAACTTTGTATTGACAAACTAGTTTTCAGAAATATAGAGGAGGATGTTAAACATAGAAAGTGTCACATCCAAACCAGTTACTTCATTTATATCCACAACAAATAAACTCAATACATAATGTTCATATTATTTAAAGGGAACGACTATTTAGATATCACAAATCCAACCAGGCACAAGCTTGGCGCACTTTCTAAGCACCAGTTATTAATACAAATTAGGGTGTACCCTTAAACAACTAATACAGAACTTGGAAATGTAAGATCTTCAAAGTATTAAAAACGAGACATAGCCTTGATCATCGGTGCATGTAAACTCGTAATAACTTAGACGGAGGGGTACTATAGTTGGAACCTGAATACCTCTTGAAAGAGTGAAGAGGGTGTTCCCATGCTTCGGCGTGATCGCACCCTGCACGAAGTAATGTGAAACATTAAAAACAATATCTGACAGAAATAATATGATCATTTTAAGAATAGAACGTATTTAGAAAGGATTCGATGAAGTACTTAGCTGTAATGGACGGTTTCATACCCTTCGCCATCGTGCCAAACCGTGTGCCTCCTAGACCAAAAGGGGAAGAGGATAACGTGTCTCCCTTATGGGTACCCTTTTACATCAAAGGGGCCCATCATTAGCGACGACTACCAAAATTTAATCCAAAAGAAAACATTGCAGGAATGACATGCGTATAATGAGCATAAAGTAATGGTAAATATAAATCCAATGTAACAATCCAAATATAAATAGAAAGGATTAAACCACCTCTGGCCATTAGAAAGACATCTTTAATGAGTATAATAACACCAGTGAACTTAATATTTAAACACAGAATTTTTCAAAATCAAAACTGTACCGAAAGGTCTATTACGCACCCAAGCAAGGAAAACCCGGTCATAAACTCTGTTAACTAGGAAGATAATCAACGAAGGAAACCAGACCCAATAATGAAAGTTCAGTTAAAAATAGAATATCTCAGATACACGATTTTAACAAACACCGTGATAAGTCCTTCCACAAGAGGAAAATGGCTCAGCCTCGACAGGAAGGCTGGTATAGAGGTACAGATAAACTGTGAGAAAACCTAAACCATGCTAGGGTACCTCTGACCCCTCTTACTACAGTAACCTCGATGTAAAACAAGAACTCTACCGAAGAACTGACCGGGAATTGGAGTGTGCAGAAAATTACTTGATGAGATAGAAAGACCCGAATGCAAAACGAAAGGACAGTCAAGTCGACTTACCTCGCATAGAGTGGCTCATTGAGAAGTTTTTATTCCAATATCTTCCCCACTTGGAACAAGGTTTGAATCACGAAAACATGACCACGATGCTAAGATGGAAGCCAAAATAGAGTTTGGTCTGGAACGTTCTAGTATCCTTCACTAAGCCAAGACCGGAATGAAAGTGAAATCTATGGAATACCCTTTCGCATGGAGTAATGGTGAGGGGTCAGAATCGTACCTAGCCATGTGAATAAATGGAAAGTGTCGACATTTCATTGAACACGCCAGTTGAACTCTGAATCTATTAGACTTATCTCAGGGCACCTTAAATGTTGTAGATGGGCCTTTAAGGCAGGAGGGTTCCGACCTGTATCGTTTGCTCAGAAAATTAATGGAAAGGGACCCAGATGGCCTACTTAGGGTTACTTCTATCGCCTTGCTATACCGATTATACGTTGAAACCAACTACCATTACATTAACCATCCGAAGTGGATAACCTAATGTCGTTAATCACCGAGAAATTTTATAGTTGCATGATTGTAACCATAACCTCCCCAAGTTTAGCCTCTGTGCGCTTAATTCATTTGTGTAGAATAGTGTCTGAACTATACCCAAACAGTATCTGGTTAAGGGTATTCCTAAATAATATTAACCTCTTCTTTAGACCTTATAATAGTATTTCAGAACAAGTGTTATAAGGCCTTACATATACGACCATCACACTAATATAATAGTGGTTCTAACTAGCTACCTCTCCAAAATATAAAGTGGGTTTTGGAAATGAAAATGGTGGATAGTTCTATGTTTCAATGGAACAGAATATCCTTAGTTATGTACCTGTGTTCACGTATAATTCAATACCAAAATAGAAATAGGCGACTATTTGTTAAGTAGGACAGAGAAGAAAAAGGCAATAAGACCGTTGTACATTATGGTTGATGAATGACTGAAAGTACCCAATTAAAAAAAAAAATTGTATGTAAATTTTGAGGTACATTACATATACTATGGCTAATATTGTGAAGATCATCAATGTCTCGGTCACAATGAGAGGTATCCCCTATAACAACATACTCTTCATGATTATTTGAATCTTCAGTCAATAAATTGAATTCATGACAACATTCCAGTAATAGAAAGTCAGCTGAAAATATTCCTTTGCAGAACAAATGAAAGGCAGCATGAAAATATGCCAAAGAGTTGATATTGGCAATAGG
Source organism: Picea engelmannii (assembly GCA_009831015.1). Taxonomy (NCBI): domain Eukaryota; kingdom Viridiplantae; phylum Streptophyta; class Pinopsida; order Pinales; family Pinaceae; genus Picea; species Picea engelmannii. The sequence continues at coordinate 60,304 of ML809506.1, read as the reverse complement.
AAGAGACCAGTACAAATCACGAGCAATCCCCTCTAATGAAAAACAGAAGAGATGGATTTGAACATCCTCATGCACAAATTTCAACCAATGAATGCAATCATGAAAGTCCAACAAATGTTTAGCTGGTACTTCCCAATATTCACCACGAAATCTAGGAAGGCTATTTTCCCATTCATATATTCTAGGCACTGGATTAGGGAAACCAACAATCTTTGAAAAAAAACAGAATGCATACCTCTTAGATAAGATCTTGTTCATTTCATACCAGTGGGGTCACCAAAATATTTCAGAACAACTGAGTCGCCACTGAATCTGTCCTTCATGGATTCACCAGATAGATGATTACAACCAAATGATTTCCAGGCTTTATCTATCATCAAAGCTGGATCTATGACGTCTCCCATGGAAGCTGAGATTCAATCTCCGTTCCCCTGCAACGACGCCAATTTGTTATCACTTCAGGAAACTCTCCTAGGTTGTATCTCAGAGATGCCTGGTAACTTAACTTTTTGTAATTATTTTCTCAATAATGGGTGTGGGTTTGGATCAAGATGAATATATAAATCACTGGATTGTATCTTCAATACAATATAGCTATATTCATGCAGTACAAGGCCTTCAAGAGATATTATCAGATAGGTTTTTAGATCAAACGGATAAGAAAATCAATCAATTAACCAGAACATACATAACAATATATATGATGGGTCATCAAACTAGCAAATGATTCTTATGATTATTTCTTAGCAATCAAAGGTAAGATGACAGTTACCATGGGACATTTAAACATAGACAAAGAAATGATTTCAACTCATAGGCATAGAAAGATAAGAAAGAAGGAATCTGATAACATCAATGAAAGAAGCTTGTAAGTCTCATATATTAAAGAAAGTCTCAACACAAAATACAATAATCTAGTATCCAAAATTGACCCCTTAGTCTCTAAGATTGATAGGATTTATATCCTTTACAAACAGTTTCAGATCCTCAAAAGATGGATCTGATAACCTCTTCTCTTATCTCAAATTCGAATTTGTGAGGTGGTTGGAAAAGACAGAAATTTCTGGAAATATGCAACTCAAATATTTACCCATATCTCTCAAACCAAAACCTCTGTGTAAAACTTGGAAGAGGATTTTGTAGATTGGGTATTTTTTAGAAAAAAATTCTCTCAATTATTTGATATTCATTTTCATTGATCCAGGATCTTCATTTCAAAACCATGTGTCAAACAGGGAAAGTCTGAGATCCGAAAATTAGGGCTCGGAGATGAATTTGATTCTCCCAATATATGACACCTGTCGTAATAATGATAGAGGTTATTGTTCTTTGACATGTTAGCAACAAAAACCTCCTCCCATTTCTTAAAACAATTCTTCAGTCGCTCAGAATCATCATTTGAAAATTATGACTCAGCATAGTGAAAACAAACTTTTCTGCACTTTCGGTGGCTTAGAAGCCCTTTTGGAAAGGAACTTAGCCACCAAAACCTAAGTTTTGAATTTTTTCAAGGGAAAACCAAATCAAATGTTTTTCAAACTTTATTACAAACCTAAGGCTCTAAAAAATGAACCTTAAAAAATTTAGAAATGTATTTTTCAATGACTTCCTATCACCTAAAATAAACAAATTTGACTGTGTTATTTGAGGAGATAGCATCTGGCTCCTTCTAGGCATGAAATCCTCCCTGCGATGTTTCAAGAAAATCAGATCCAATGCCTTTTTGTTGGGCTATGGAGTCATTTGGCCTATGAAAATGATCTTCTACAAACCTGTAACTTGCATGTAGCCTTTACCATTGGGCTATGGAGTCGTTTGGCCTTTAGAAATGATCCCCTACAAACCTGTAGCCTTTATCTAGATAGTCTTTATGTCTTTGAAAGTTGCAACAGATCTCCCTAGACTATGGGATAAGTCAATAATGCCACCTTGGCAAACAAGTCATTCTTCTGTCATTAATATGCAACAAACTTTATCTCTTTTACCTTGTTGGCACCTCCAAAACTAGGACAACACATTGAAACAGATCCTCTTAATAATAAACTTAACATGTAAATCATCCTCATACCCTTTAGGATGATAAAACTTGGATTTGTGCAAAAAGAGTTCCATTCTTCCCTTCTCTTTGCTTTCGGTGGCTTAACAAACCAAAATCCTAACCTATAAGCCATCGAAAGCTTTGCTTTTGGTGGCTAAGAACAGTTGTGAAAGCCTGCCTAAGCCATCGAAAGCTCTGTTTTGAAAACTCAAGCTCATTCATATGTATTCTCTGATAACAAAATGATCAGAGAGACAATGTGTTCTTCCAAATTTGCAACGGTAAGTACTACTTTGACAGTAATCTTGATTAAAATGTGTTTTCATTGATTCACAATCGTTAGAAGAGAGAGTAGTCATGTATTTTGTTGTTTGTAATGCACACATCCAGATGGCATCACTTGCAAGAGACTTGTTAATGTATACATTAATGAAACACTCAAAACCTTCAAGGTAGGGCTCACATCATAGTTTCAGCTTTGGATGCAAATGAAGTAATCTCTACAGTTGTGGCTTATAAGGAAATTCTTGGATTAAGAAGAGAGGACACAACACCATAGAAGAACCACCAGGCTAAGGATACAACAACAACTACTTAATTCAAAAGCCTGACAAGTGCTAAACAACTTATCATTAAGCTTTGACTGTAGAATAGGTTCAATAACCAAAGATGGACAAATGGATAATGAGGTCAAGGCCACTTTCATCTGAATAATGCCAAGCACCCTGCTCAAATCAAATAGTGAGAGTTTGTTGTATAAACTTCATGGTTTATAGTGCACACACTCGCATGGCATCAGCTTATATAATCCCTGGATTTGAGCTCTGTAAGATAGAGGCTTGGATCGTCCATTTCAACTTTCTCTAGATTTGGAAATTCCATGTCAATTATTATAGAAATAGTACACTCATCAGGTGGATGACAAAGTACTCTAAAAGCATGTAATAACTTCATGTTGTTCCTAAGGTTTATCTTTTCAATCAGCTCCAGCAGATTGTTTGTGCCCTGTAGCTTGCCCTGAACTAGTGATGATACATTGGTGAAGAGATCATGCAAAGTATGACCAAGTGATTTCTCCTTCTCTATTTCTTCCCTTTCCATTAAATGTTAATCTACAAAACAATGGAAAAGAAGGAACACATATTTGAAACTCTGAAACAGAAAGAGATAAAATTTAAATGAAATGTGATATAGAGAGGTTGATGGGATCATTTAGTTGTTGTTGCTACATCAAGCTTCTAGAAGAAGCTTACAGAAGTAGAGTGTACAGGTTGTGATAAAATCTTAGGAGCTAGAATAACTGATATTGCAAAACTCCTTGATGCTCGATGTGATTACCCATGCTCGTGGCACCATCCTCTTAAGAATTTCAAGAGTGTGATCTGCAACCTATTGTGGGGTTTCTTTCTCCTTGTGCTCAACATCAAAATTCTACATACTGGGTTTTAACAAAATTCCCTCGAACAACACATTGTTCTCTGCCAAGTATAAGAAAACATCAGTCCAGACTTTATCTGCTACTTCAAGGATTTTATCAATGGAATAGTCTCCATCCAGTAGAATCTCTGGCTCCACAATGGGAACAAGGTCATTGTCTTGAGAGAGGGCAGCATAACGTGCAAGTCCCCAGGAAGATTTTCTTATTTAAGAAATAACAACTGAATATAATTTATTTTTTCATATGAAGAGCTTATTCTCCTGCCTACTCCTACACTAACCAACTGTATTGCCTCTTATCCAATGAAATCATGCTTCCATTGAAGCCATGTCAAAAACTGATTTACTGAACTTGTTCTTGATTTTGACCCCAAAAATAATAGAGAGTGTAACATGCAGAAATATAGTTGATGACAGAAACAATCTTCATCTGACACAAATGTTTTGATATTTAGGTTGATCGTGGATTCCATAAAATCAACAAAAGGGTCATGAAAGACACAAAGAAATACATATTCATGATATTGTTTCAACTAAAAATTGAAGTGATGTTGGTTGCCTTCAATGTTGAATATGGACTGCTCAACCTTTGTCAAAGAGTCATATAAGATGGATTGTTGATCTGAACTTTTCATCACACCATCTTCCTCTTCGTATATATTGCAATCTTCCTGTGTATGCAAATCTGGAAGTTGAGGACTATCCTTATTATTTGTTGCAGATTCAATACTTTCACCTGTTGATCTGTTAATCTGCTCATCATATTTCAAGTCTTCAAAGGGGACAATTTGATCTTCCTGACAGCCTAAGACAATAGATGCATTTGGTACAATGTCAAAACCATCTATACTATGGATTATTTTGTGAATATCATCAATGTCTCGGTCACAATGAGAGGTATCCCTTATAAAAGCATACTCTTCATGATTATTTGAATCTTTAGTCAATAAATTGAATTCATGACAACATTCAGGAAATAGAAAGTCAGTTGAAAATATTCCTTTGCAGAACAAATGAAAGGCAACATGAAAATCTGCCAAAGAGTTGATACTCGCAATAGGAAGAGACCGGTACCAATCATGAGCAATCCCTTCGAATGAAAAAAAAAAGAGCTAGATCTGAACATCCTCATGCACAAATTTCAACCGATGAATGCAATCATGAAAGTCAAACAAATGTTTAGCTGGTACTTCCCAATCTTCACCCCAAAATATGGGAAGGCTATTTTCCCATTCGTCTCTACTAGGCATTGGATTAGGGAAGCCAACAATCTTTGAAAAATCACAGAACGCATACCTCTTAGATAAGATCTTGTTCATTTCATACCAGTGGGGTCACCAACAGATTTTAGAACAATGGAGTCACCACTGAATCCGTCCTTCATGGATTCGCAAGATAGATGATTACAACCAAATGATGTCTAGGCTTTGTCTATCATCAAAGCTAGATCTATGTCGTTTCCCAGGGAAGCTGAGCTTCAATATTCGTTCCCCAGCAACGGTGCCAATTTTTTGTCACTCCAAAACTCTCCTAGGCTGTATCTCAGAGATGCCTGGTAACTTAACTTTTTGTAATTATTTTCTCAATAATGGGTGTGGGTTTGGATCAAGATGAATATCTAAATCAATGGATTGTATCTTCAAGACAGTCTATCTATATTCATGCAGTACAAGGCCTTCAAGAGCTATTAACAGATAGGTTTGTAGATCAAATGGATAAGAAAATCAATCAATTAACGAGAACATACATAACAATATATATGATGGGTCAACAAACTAGAAAAGGATGCTTATGATTCTTTCTTAACAATCAAAGGTAATATGACAGTTACAATGGGACCTTTAAACATAGACAAATAAATGATTTCAACTCATAGGCATAGAAAGATAAGAAAGAAGGAATATGATAACATCAATGAAAGAAGCTTGCAAGTCTCATATATTAAAGAAAGCGTCTCAACACAAAATACAATAATCTAGTATCCAAAATCGACCCCTTAATCTTTAATATTGATAGGCTTTATAGACTTTACAAGTAGTTTCAGATCCTCAAAAGATGGATCTGATAACCTCTTCTCCTATCTCAAATTCGAATTTGTGAGGTGGCTGGAAAAGAGAGAAATTTCTAGAATATGCTGCTCAAATATTTACCTATATATCTCACACCAAAACCGTTGTGTAAAAACTAGAAGAGGATTTTGTATATTGGTTTTTT
>ML809506.1:13611-53799 GCA_009831015.1 Picea engelmannii | reverse complement strand
TCTACGTTGGTGTTCATTCCATTCATTCTCATTGGACATGCTTTAACCATCTCATTAATTTTTATTTTAGCTCTTGTATCTAGTTTCACCATCCAAGGTTTTCCAAGCTTGCTTCTTGGCAATTGAAATCTCTCCACCAACTTAGGATATAGATAACTATGACTAGCTCTTGAATCAATTAAAATGCAAATGAGTTGGTTATTAATATTACTGAATCATATGTGAGTGAAACTCATCTTTATTTTTTTCTAGAACTGCATAGATCTTAGGTACACTTGTTCCCATGTCCTCCATTGTTTCACCTTGCTGCGCATTGTGAGCAGACTTCACTCTTTCACTTCTATGAGGGAAATCTCTGTACATGTGATCTCCCTTACAACCCCAACATTGAATAGGGGGTTTCCTTGGTATTTGTCCCAATGACTCTATCATTCTAGATTCTTAGAAGTTGGTTGTTCCTGATATTTATTTCTGAAGAATGGTGTCTTAGCCCCCTTCTTCCTATGTTCCATCTTTCCTTTCTTCTTGTCTTCCCACGATTTTTGGTAAGGTGTTTTCTCCTTATGTTGATCATAAAGACACTTATCCCTTCTTATAGTTTGCTCCAATTTTTTTGAGTCATTGTATTGTATCATGTCATTGATAAATGATGGAAACCCACTCAAATATATCTAAATCTTAACTTGTTCATCCTTGATGAAGGAAACACATTTCAGCAGCTCTAAAACCTCCTTTCATATTCATCTATGGTCATACTCCCATGCTTGAATTCAAAGAATTCCTTCATTTTTGTATCATAGTATCTCTTAGTAAAGTATTTCCTTTGAAAATATCTCTTGAATTCCCTCCAAGTCCCCTTCTTCTCATTAATGTGTTGTACTTGCACATATTGGTCCCACCACATTAATGTTTTTCCCTTGAGTTGATAAATAGCAATTCTACCTTCTACATGTGAAGAGTAATTATGCAACTAAAAACACTTTCTCATATTCAACAGCCATGTCTTTGCATCCTCATCCTTCTTGTGTTCACCATCAAAATTAGGAGGCTTGATTTTGTTCATTTCCCCCTAAAGTTGATCCACTCCAGAATTCTTCTTTTGCTTCCTGACAAGAGATGGACTTGCACTACTGCATGCTCTCCTATTTGAATGCCTTGGAGATTAATGGTGATGTTTGCCAACACTTTTTTTGTGCATTGTTCTTCCCCTCTTATCATGAGACTTATGGCTCCCTGATCTGTTTGACTCGGTCTCCTTATCCATATTATTCTCTAGTATGTCCAAGATTTGCATTAAATTGATGTTAAAGTCTTCTTGTTGTTCCTTGGCTTTCATAATCCTCTCATTATCATATTTGTATCTCAGAGCATCCTTTTGCAAAATTTTTATGTTCTCTACCAAGTTCATTCTTTTTGCCTTACCTTCTCCTTGTCCATTTGAATTTGTACCTTCATTACCTATATGGACATACATTCCTCTGATCTCTTCTTCATGGTTGTAAACTCCCTGCACATCTTCCATGATTCTAAACTTGTGTTGATCATGTTTTTATCTAAATGTTGTTAACTCTGTAAAATGTGCCGCCAACAAAATTTGTTAGGATAAAACATTTTTAGCAAGTTCATGAAGTTATACACAATTTTGTTTCCATAAAGCATCAGAATTCTTTCTTCTGATTTCCTGGAGAGATTAATTGTCCAATCAGCTTCACATGCACTACCTCTCAGTCATAAACCGTAATTAGCATGTGCTAGTTTAACATACACCATGCTAAATGTAGTGCATGTACCACACATATATATCCAATGTACATACTTTTTTGTTGTGTGCCAATCTCTATTGAGCATAACTTTTGTGTCGTGTTCCAATACTCTGTGTGCACTTCCAGCACTACAACACACCACACCACAGTTTAGTGTGTTCCTAATGTGTGCCACTATTCCATGTATACCATTCTTATGTGATGTACCAATTATCTACTAAGCACGAAATTTGTGTCACGCACCAATACTTTGCGCGCACCACAAGTACAATGTTGTGTGCACATCCACAAGCTCGAACAGAGCTCTACCAACACTTCAGGCACACACTTTTCCCATCACATTATTATTTGTGTGCCACAAACTTTGCACCCTGCAATGCTCAAACTTAATCATGCTTGACCGCACACCTATAATCTGCACACATCACCAGTTATACATGGCCCAACATCAAAACTTATTGTACATATCTTGTGCACCCTTATTTCCTATGAAACATCCAATTTTTAGTGCGCATACCTAGGAGACATTATCCTTCCACATCACCAGTTCTACACAATGCAGTACCCAATTTTAATGTGAACACTTGCACACCTTTATTTTTCTATGAATCACTACTACTTAGTGCACATAATAATTTTGACACTTAACTCATTTTCCATAAATTTTGACGCGGAAATTGGGCTTTGTCCAAATTCACAAAACTTCCTCCATGGGAGTTCCGCAACCATGAACTTTGTTCAATTTCACTCCCATACACCCAAATTCAACCTTCTTCAACAAAAATTTCTTGTGTGCGTTGCTGGTTGATAATCTGGTTGCAAATTTTTCCCAAATTCTCCATGAATTTAACAACATAAATTGGGGATTTTACCCAATTCCACTCAATTACTTCAAATTTTCATCATGGATGCACTGTAACTTAAAATTTAGCCACTCCTAAATTCAATTATCTGTGATAATTCGTTTTGGTATTATGCTAACTCGGCCCATCCAGGCTCAGTGTTGAAAACCGTGCTCTGATAGCATTTTGTAACATACCCAGCCACCCAGGCTAGGCACATCACACCAAACTTCTTCTGGAATGTGCACATTCTTCTTTTTATTCCAGTATCCTTATGCACTCACATCGGTGCATTTTACATACATGGATTTATTCCTCTTTTAGGGTGCCATACCTGCACACTTACAGAGGTGCTCGCTAGATACATTAAAATACGTACTATATTTTTTTTAAACTATGTACACCCCTTTGACGTGAGATTCACCCACACTGAATCAATGCGCATAGAACCAACCAAGATCTTGTTCCATCATCTCACCAACGTATATGTATAATTACATTTACATTTACAATTGGGGCTCAGCCTAGGGGTATTACATTCCCCTTCGCCTTATTTATGCACTATCCTCAGTGCATTATATACCAAGTTCAATTCAAAATGCATCAAAAATATCCATGCATTTTCTAATGAAGCTTGTTATCCAGCTAGTGCTATGTTTTCAAGAACCAACATCATGTATTAATACTACAACTAGAAGTCATTTTCTATTTTCCATAGAGCTTCTTTAGGCAAGAATTCATCTCATTGTTCCATTTGACACACCCTCATGATTACAGCTACCATGCCATAAGCATATTTGAGTTTCCTCTTCCTTGTTGCACTCACCCTTCCAAGCTTAGGTATCCCTTCACTGCTATAGAGTACCTTAGTGATCCATCTTTCCAAGGATTTCACACCTAATGAGAATGCTAACTCATTACCATAACCCCACCAAGGTTCTAGATTTATAGAGCCCTAGTGTCTTCAATACATGTTTTTCTTCCCAAGCATTCCAAATTTAATAAATATTATCTCATCCATATCAAACGCATACAGTCATTATGAGAGAATATTATAAAAACTTCATTTAGAAATTCAAATTCATTTCATAAGGAAATTCAACTTTTCCCCAAATATGAGATTCCCTCTCATACTTTTCTTGGTTGTTGCAACAACAGGATTTAGTCTTTCTTATGGACTTCAACGGTGCCACATTTGAGACCACTTTTCCTGCCATCTTTCTATCTTGCATTTATCCAAATAGATGATTAGTATTTAATGTACCATAAAATTTTATTGTAATACTTGCAAAGGATCACAAGTGATTTCAGAATTGTCTACACTTAACAATTCAATAATATCCATCAAACTATTTATTAAATAGAATGAATTATCTTTCTTTGCATATGAATTTTCAACCATTATACTTTCCTTTTTCCTAGTAATTATTACTTTGTTTCCTGGACATAAATTTCCTGTAGTCAATGCTCATGTGACTACTTGACTTGAAACTTTCTTGTTTCAATGTTTAACAACCCTTGAATGTCCTCATCTCAATGAGTTATTAATAATTGTAACATTTTAGTTGTTAGAATAATTATTTTCATTAAATATCATGGATGCATGCAATCACAAAATGCATTCAACAATGCACTCAAGCATCACAATTTTATCATGCATAAGTGCAACTCTACCACTTACTAGGCATGGGTGCAACTCTCAAAGCATATATATTCAATGCATCTTTCCAATCATTTTTATAATGCTCTAGATCTAAGTCATGTATCTCACCATTGATAAAATGGAAAGGTTGTCCAATGCCTTGACACATTCTCCATACACTTCCTATTTCCTGCTCAACTATTTGGATGCCTTCCTTTTTGACCCGAAAACTACACCAAGAATATAATATTATGGTGTTCATTAGTGTTAGCCAGAGGTTGCAATCCAAATATTAATTGTAATTAGGAAGTTCATTGGATCAGTGTTGTACATTGCCTTTCCATAATCAAACCTTGCCATAACCAACCATGTCATGGTCTCATACATGAATAGTGTTTATGGCATCCATTATTATAACAAGTTCATAACTTTTATTTCTTTGGTTATAACCTCAACCAAATTAACATGACATGCTACTATGTCATTATATGCATTCAAAAGATAAGAAGCTTTGATAATTATTACAGGCCTCCAGCCTTTAACACACCTAGTGGTATCTTATTCCCACTAATGAATTCAATAATACGATAATGTGATCAAATAAACTCTGGCTGAGAAAATTCTTAACAAAAATTCCTTTAGCAAAAATTCATACCTGCATAGCTACCAGTAAACAAATTTAATGCTACTTGGATAGATGATAAAAATAGAATCTCTCATGCCTATGTTATAAACCTTGTAATCCACACTTCAACTTTATGTTTCTCCCTTCCATATGCAACAACATTATTAGAAACACCTACAATCATGCAAGAATTCTTTCTTTCCTGGTATAATAACTACCATTAGCAACTTTCATATTAATGTATATTCAATCAATAGACTAATACTAGTCTTATTATATTATACATGTATATTAATAAATCTGCATACATCAATGCATATTTATATGCACTAATAATGTATCATTAGCATGCTCATAAATGCATTTCAATGCCAATTTACTGTGCTAAGTATGGTTGTCCAACATGCCATATCATGCTTGTTTCTAGAACAATTGCTTCAACCTATTTCTTCATGTACAATTTTCCTTGTTGTTCCTGGTTATTCCTCAAGTCTTACTGGATTCTTGCATCCATTTTTGTGCTCTCACTGTAATCACTATACATGATTATTTCTTCCCTAAGCTCTTTTATAGCCAATCCACTCTTGGCTACCTTTGATTTTCCATCCACATACTATGTTGATATTAATTTCAGCATTAAACTAGTTCTTGGATCCATTTGACCAAACACATACATGAACAAATTAAATTTCCAATCATTCTCTCTTATTGAATGTAGAGCTTCAACCTCCATTTACTTTTATGGACCAAACTGGTTCATCCTTTCCTTGAATGAACACTTGAGCACTTGTGGTTTCTTGAACCAATCTTTTCTCCTTCCTTGGTCATTTGGTTTTAATTTGACTTGCATAGTCAAATTTAGGATAGTACAATGCCACAAAATGTCTTCTTTTTCAACTGCATAGAATTAACTAGAAGGAGTTAGCATTGCTCTTACTTGCCATCATAGATTCCAATGATACTTTCCACCCCTAGAATGTCACTTATGGCTCTGTTCCACTTGATATATACTCTCCTTATATTTTATTTCTTTTTCATTCTATACCAAGCATATAATCATTTTCTTCTTCATGGTTCCTTACTATTTTCCCTTCAAAAACCTTGTTTCCATTATCATAAAATGTTCAAGGACATGAATCCATCCTAGAATATTTCTTCCTTGTATGGAAAAATCTTTCCTTAGAACCTGATTGCATTTTATGGATCCAATCCGTAAATAATTCATTGTTCATGCACGTGTTGCACTTCTTCAGCATGCACACACCCACATTACTTCACTCTGAAATATTTCATACAACCCATCTTCACTGCGTTACTCTAATAACCATCATGGGGGTGATATCCCAAAACTATAGGACTAACCCTTGGAAATGTTTTCTTTATCTCCAAGTACACCTTTTGTCTTTATTTATCATAAACTAGCATCATGATAGATCATTCTTTTGAGAAAAAACCGTCCCAAGATGTATTACCTTATCTGTATATTGACACCCTTTATGGTGAATGGATCTTCACTAATTCAACCAATAAATATTTCGCTCTTGTTCCTTGATTCCACTCTAATTAGAATCAATGGATTTCTTGTAGTAATTTGCTTCACCCATAAATTTTCTCTTCTTGGTTTCTTAACCCTTCATGGTTGCATCTAAACTCTTACCTTATCATTATTTAGTCTTGGCCTTCAATCATCTTGTGAAAGATTCTCTTCATAGCTCTTTTTCCTGGAGTACCTCTACCAAAATTTCAATCCTCTCCCTGTTATGAAACTATCTCTCCACACTTCCATGGTCTCATATTCATGCATATCCATTACTCTGAGTAGAGACATTTTCAGTTGGTAGCTTCCCCAAGAAATCATTCCACATTTTGAGGAGATGACCCTACCTTGTTACTCATACGTGAAGGTACCACTTTTTTTTCATGCGCAAATATCTATTTTCCACAACATTTGTGTCACGAGCCAACACCTACTATGCACACCAGTTATACTTAGTTTATGTTTCCTTCACATACTTGTAGAATTATAAACTTGTAACCTTCCCTTCATAAGTCTGTATAAAAAGACTCAACACTTACCTATTTTTCCACTTCTTCGGACTCGCGGACTCATGTACTCACGGACTTATAATAAGTCCCAGTACTTATCTATTTTTCCACTTCTTCGGACCCATAGAATTACAAACTCACGGAATCACAATAAGTCCCAATACTTAGCCATTTTTCCACTTTCTCGGACTCACAGACTCACAATAAGTCCTAATACTTAGTTATTTTTCCACTTCTTCAAATTCGTGAACTCACAGACTCACAATAAGTCCCAATACTTAGTCATTGTTCCACTTCTTCAGACTCATGAACTCACGGACTCGCAATAATTCCAAATACTTAGTTGTTTTTCCACTTCCTCAAACTCACAGACTCACAATAAATCCCAATACTTAGCAATTTTTCCACTTCTTCGGACTCATAGACTTGCAGACTCACAATAAGTCCAAATACTTAGCCATTTTCCCATTTCCTCGAACTCACAAACTCATGAACTCACAGACTCACAATAAGTCTCGATACTTAGTTGTTTTTCCACTTCTTCAGACTCATTGACTCACAGACTTACAGACTCACAATTATTCCCAATACTTAGTCATTTTTCCACTTCTTTGGACTCACGGACTCACATACTCACAATAAGTCCCAATACTTAGTCATTTTTCGACTTCTTCGGACTCCCAGACTCATGGACTTAGGAACTCACAATAAGTCCCAATACTTAGTCATTTTTCCACTTCTTCAAACTCACAGAGTCATGAACTCATGGAATCACAACAAGTCCCAATACTTAGTCGCGTTTCCACTTCTTTGGACTTGCAGACTCACAGACTCGCGGTCTTATAACCTTTCTTTCAAAAGTCCATTTGAAATGTCTCAACACTTAGCCATTTTTCCTCTGCCTTCCTTCGTGTACCTTCCAACATGTTATTACATGTCATATTCCTCCATGCCAGCTGACACGTGGCCCCTCCCCACGTCATGATGATGTCACTATGCAGAAAAATATTGAAATTTTTCCAATTTCGCCTATTATCCAAAATTCCAAAAAAAATCAAATTTACCTAAAAATGAAATTATTTCTTAGGCCATCATTAGAGCTCTGTAATTAAGATCAATACAACCAATTCAATCCTTATACATAAACGTTTGTTCGTTGTTTTCAAATTCGACTCTTTCCACTTCGTATTTTCCATTATTAGTTGCAGGAAATTGGGGCTTTTTTCCCAATTCCATTCAATTTTACCATGGTCCCTCCATGACCATTAAATTTATTCAATTCCTCTCCACTACACACAAATTCAACCTCTAAATCCACCAATTACTTGGGTGCACATTCGGTCGACATTTCCGACATGAAAGTTTCTTCAATTCCTCCTTGAATTAGGAAATTTGTTTAACCACTTTCACTCACTCATCCATAGCCTTATGTTGACTTCAAATTTGACCAATTACAGGTATGAATTTTCTCAGACAGGGGGATGGGAATGTAATACCCTAGGTCGAGCCCCAATTTTAAATCTAAATGTAATTATACATATAATTTGGTGAGTTGATTGACCAAGATATTGGTTGGTTCTGCACGCATTGAATCAGTGTATGTGAATCTCACATCAAAGGGCTGTGCACATTTTTAAATAAATATCTCGTAGTTTAATGTATCTAGCGAGCACTTGTGTAAGTGTGCAGGAATGACACCCTAAAAAAGGAACCTCTCCATGTATAAAACATGCACTGGTGTAAGTGCACAAGGATAGTGCACTAAAAATAAGAATGCACACATTCCAAAACTTTTGCGCAGATCGGCTTAATGCGCCATCTTTGTGTTTTTGAGGCTCGTGATCCTAGATGAAAAAATACCAGTAGCTTTGTACTAAGAATGTAAATATTTTATAGGCTAGTGAGCCAGGTTGTTATAGGATAGAAGGATTTTGTAACTATAGGCTAGAGGGCATATACGCTAAAGGCCAGTGAGCCTATTTTTGTAATATGTAAATACTCATATTATTAATGAAAAACACATTGTTGCATGCAGACCGACCACGTAAATGATTATGGGGGGATAACTCCACTAGTTGAGGTTAACAGGGTTAAGTTAAGGGGAATGATTAATATTCCTTAAAAACATAAAGCATGGATATTATTTTATCCTAAGTCCAAAGGAGGGGGACATGTGGTCCAAAGACAATTCTCAACGTGACAAGTGTCAAGTTGGGATCATGCATCGAAATAGTTTGGACTTAGTACCTTTTTTCTATCATTCGATCATCATTCAAGGGGGGACTCAGCAGTGATATGTAGTTGACTGTTCTATCATTGAACCATGTTGTTACTATAATCAATATTATTTTGTTACTATCGCAGATACTTGTACATTTCTTATCTTGGAGAGATAGACTGAAAAGGCGGGTTTTGAGGCCCATGGGACATTGCAATCTCTCCAGGTGAGAGAATTGAAGAGGAGGGTTTTCAAGCTCATGGAATATTGCATTCTCTCCAGATGAGAGAATTGCTGGGAATTATTCTCCAAGGTGCCAAACTGTAGCGACAAGGGTATGAGACTTCTTGTCTGGCCTGTTTCTAAAGCCCTTGAAAGGAAGTGGGGCAGCTGAAGGATTGTTGAGCAGAGAAAGGGAACACCTCCTAGGGTGGTATAGGAATGTGGGGAATGGGAGGTGATCCAATCACAAGAATTTTTTCATAGGTACAAATTCATATTGATAGCCTACAATCCCCAATTCCCCACATGCCTTTCCCACCTAAGGAAGTGTGCCCCTTCTCTTCTCAACATTCCTTCAATTGCCCCACTTCCCTTATAGGGCTTCAACAACAAGCCGGACAGGAAGTCTCAAAGCCCCATCATTGTAATTTGGCACCTTGGGAAATAATTCCCAGCAATTCTCTCACCTGGAAAGAATGCAATATTCCACGGGCCTGACAACCTTCCTCTTCAATTCTCTCACTTGGAGAGAATGCAATGTCCCACAGGCCTAACAACTCGCCTCTTCAGTCTAGTTCTATAAGATAAGTAATGTATAGGTATCTGCAATAGTAATAGCATAATACTGGTCACAGTAATAATAGGGTTCGATGAGTCCCCGAGGTGTAGGACAGTCGGTGACGGAGTGTGTTGTTAAGCCACTCCGTGATGTTAAAGTCACCGGTTCGAAACCTGCAGGGACAAAAAATCCAACCATGTTAAGGGTTGGTGTGGCTCAGGCCGGGTGCGATCCCTGGGTGATTTTGACGGCTTATATGCCCCTAAGTCATGGTTTCTCAAGCCACAGGTTAATCACGTCGCCAACAAGTCCCGCACAAATTAACAAAAAAAAATAATAATAGGGTTCGATGACAGAACAGTAAGATAAAGATCATTGTTGAGTCCCCCCCCCTGAATGATGATCGAATGATAGAAAAAAGGAACTAATTCCAAACTATTTGGATGCATGTTCCCAAATTGACATTTTTCACGTTGAGAACTTTCTTCGAACCACATGCCCCCCTCCTTCGAGCTTAGGATAAAATAATATCCACACTTTATGTTCTTAAGGAATATTAATATAACATTCCTTCATCCCCATTAACCTCATATAGTGGATTTATCCCCCCATACTCTTTTACATGGTCGGTCTATCGTAGGGATGTATTTTCATTACATTTTCATATGATTACATTTACATTCTCAGTACATAAGAACTAATATTTTTTCATCCAGGCTCACTAGACTCAAAACATAAAGATCGCGCATTAAACCAATGCGTGTGGAACTTTTGGGATGTGCACACTCTTCTTTTAGAGCGCCACCCTCGCACGCTTACACAGGTGCACATTATATCATGACATATATACAAAAAGGATCCCTGGCCTCCAAAATCGTGCACTAAGACGGTGTGCGTTGAATCATGGAAAGTGTGCCATCCTGGAAGGCTCTTCTTTTAGTGCGTTGTTCCTATGCGTTTACACATGAGCACACCAAAACATTAAACTGTGTGTTGTGTCATTTTAAAAATTGTGCACACTACTTTGTTGTGAGATTCTCATGCACTAAGTTAATGTGTTCAATACCAAACCAAGGATCTTGTTCCTTCAGTTCACCAGCTTATGTGTAAATTATAGTTACATTTATATGTACAATTGGGGTTCATCCTAGGGTATTGCATTCCCCTCCCCCTTATTTATGCATTGTTCTCAATTTTAAAATTTCAAAAATATGTGGGTGTTATGCCCACATAGCATCCTCATGCTCCCAAGTTGCATCCTCAGGGCCATACCAGGTCCATTGGACCTTTACTATCCCTATGGATCGATTCTGGAGCTTCTTGATCTTTTGATCCAATATGCGCATCAGATGCACTTGAAAGTCACGTTCTTATTGCACCTTAGTCACATTCCAATCAATGACATTATTAGTATCAGGTACATACTTTTAAGGAAATGATACATGGAATACATTATGAATGCATATGAATGCAGGAAGGGTAAGCATGTATGCCACAAGCCCAATCCTTTCCAGGATTTCAAATGGTCTGAGCTCCATATTTCAACACTAAGCCTGCATGGGCCATTTAGCTAAGCGCATAAGTGAAATTTCAGAGGTTGTAGGAGAAATGTTTGACAAAATTTCAAGAATATTTCATTTGCAATTTGTTTGAAAAAAATGTTTACGATGTTTCTGTGATGAAATCAGGAACAACCGGGTGAAATTGGGCCAAAAGCCCCAATTTATTTTGTTAAAATTATGTTAGGTAGCTAGAGAGGTAGTGGAGACTATTCAATGTAAGGTGGACTACGTCCACTATATTATTAAATAAGGTCCACTATGGTAGTTAGATATAATAAATTGGTAGTTAGATATAATAAATGTAAGAGGRCTTCTTAGAAGGTTCTGCTTCTAGAATATTCCTCCTCTAGAATGTTCTTAGGTGATGGTAGCACTATATAAAGGGGTTCAAGCAATGTAATGGGATATGAAGATAAATATTTTATTGGAGTTGAASCTCATTAGGAGGAATCCCCCTTGAAGAGTCAAGTGAACAAGAGAGATCCCTTCCATAATAGAATCCATTGTATGGTGTTGCCCTACCCCAAGGGTTTTGATATAATAAAGTGGTAGTTTTCTATATTGTTCCATATATATTGTGTGGTGATTGTATTAAGATATATTTGGTACTATTGTGGTATTTTTTATTCAGGTATTTGGTACATAACAAGTGGTATCAGAGAAATTTCTTTGGCAGGAAGTGTGGGAAAATATTTTTATTTTTTGCAGATTTATATTTTCGGAAAAAAAAAAGAGGGTCATGACATTCCAGGTGCTTTATATAGGTTTTGGTGTAAAATTTTCAAAATATGTTTGTAGATATGATTTCCTCTCAGAAAAACACCCAATTTAAAAAAAAAAAAAATCGTCTAAAATAGAGTTTGGGAAATCAAGTTATTTGCATTCTAAAATCTACAATTTTCAGGGTGGGGGGGTTTCCGTGGATGGTCATGTGATTTTTATGATTTCTGTAGAATATGAGTATAAATTTTTCAAAAAAATTGCACATCTGAGTTCCTCTCACAATTTCACCAAATTTCAAAAAACAAATCGTCCAAATTGGAGCTCTAGAAGTGAAGATATCGCTAATTTTAAATCAACGATTTTGGGGGGGTTTTCGTGATGGCAGCAGGACTACAAAGTTCATAACTTTTCATAGGGTGCTCCAATTGATACCAGATCAATACCATTGGATAAATTATTTTAAGATATTTATTTTGGTATATTTTATGTGGTGTTTCCAATGTTTATTCCCTCTCAAACCCTCAAAGCAATTCTAAATATGATTGAACATTCAAAGCCCAAATGTCTGACACATTGGATGACCTTGAAGATGGCCTCAAGGATATTTTTCATAGTATTCAATATTCATTAGCTAGCATGTAGGAGAGATATCTTATGGTGGATATCAGGGATAAATATAATTAAGAAGTATATGCTTGGTATGATTTTGAGGCCGATTGTGATGATTGATATATGGATAGTTGTCATTTTTGGGATGACAACCACTTTCATATTTTATTTGATGACTTTAATCCACCTTATGTAGAGAACATCAATGTGAAAAATAGGGAGCCAATGAATATTACCAGTGTCCATCCTGCATATTCTATAGTGGTATTATTCCTTCCAGATTTTTCTACGACCCTTTTTCACTATGAGGAAGGATCTTCTTATTTGGATCCGCATGACAGGTGTCAGTATTTGGAGAATCATTTTCAATTGGTTATTAGGTTTCAAAATATTCCGCGGAGAGTTCACATGAGCACTTTGACATGGGACCCGGGTTTACAATGGCGGTTGGACTACTTCATCATGGTGGATTTTCTTTCTACATGGGACCTCAGTTCTCCAGTCTTCTTCAACATTATGGTCCACAATTATCCATGGGACCCTGGTATATGGTTGTCTACCCTCATCAAGCATTGAGGACAACTATTTCATAAGGGGGATGGAATGTTAGGTAGCTAGAGAGGTAGTGGAGGCCATTTAATGTAAGGTGGACTAGGTCCACTATATTATTAAATAAGTCCAACTATGGTAGTTAGATATAATAAATGTAAGAGGATTTATTAGAAGGTTTTGCTTCTAGAAGATTCCTCCTCTAGAATGTTCTTAGGTGATGGTAGAACTATATAAAGGGGTTCAAGCAATGTAATGGGATACTAAGAGAAGTATTGTATTTGGAGTTGAATCTCATTAGGAGGATTCCCCCTCGAAGAGGTAAGTGAACAGGAGAGGATCCCTTCCATAATAGGATTCATTGTATGGTGTTTCCCTACCCCAAGAGTTTTGATATAATAAAGTGGTAGTTTTCTATATTGTTTCATATATCTTGTATGGTGATTGTATTCAAATATATTTGGTACTATTGTTGATCCAAAATGGATTCAGAGAAGGTTAAGAGAACTCAGAACACACAGAAGCAAATCAGAATGCTCAGAATGGCTTCAATAGGCAACAAAAGGGGAAAAATTCAAAGTTTCTAAAACATAGTAAAAATGGCATAATCACAAAGAGCGCATCGCAAGCTTTCTAATGGCGCAAACGACTCATCAAACAAAGTTATGGATCAAAAGTTATAAGTGGTCAAAGTTCAGTCAAACTTGGTCAAACAAACAAAATTCAAAGTGAAACGTGGCACCACTGCAAGGGTGACACGTGGCACAGCTGATTTGGCAAGATGACGTGGCATGGAAAACACATGGACACATTCGGTGATGACACATGTCAACTTCATTGGAAAATCATATTGTGACAAGTGGCAGTTTTGGTGGACTAGTTATATGGTGCCATGTGGCCCAGTCATGGGCTACCACGTGGCACCCCTCCAATGGCTGGAATGTGCAAAAGATTATTCGACTCCCCAAGAGTCGACCTTGTGATCTCCAACAACCCAAAGGCCCCACACTCATGTGCTAACCACGATACCACACCTTGATCCTTGTTTGTCATATGGTTCAATTATTATTTAACTGTAAAGCTTGTGCTAATGTGCCAAGAGAGGGGCTAGGCCTTTGGCCCAGCCCTTGGTTACATATTGTACCACATGACCATAAGGTTCTGCCTGCCTGGGGGCTTAACTCGACTGCCTCTAAATTTAGCCTTTCCTCCATTTTCGCCGCCAACTTAAACCACTGCTAAACCAACACCAGAATCTACACCATAAGTTGTAACCACTTGCCAAAAGGGGAGGCCCGTGGGATTGGACCCCAGGACCTCCACCAACTAAATTCTTATGCTTGGACGTACATCCCGAAGGAAGAAGATGGCAGAAGAAGACAAGCATGATGAACAAGAGAAAAACTTTCACATGGTCTTTTATCGCATGTCAAAAATGGTTGAACGAATGTATGGAGATTATGAGAAGAGGATGAAGAAGAAGGAGAGGAAAAAGGAAGAACATGCAGATGATGATGCTTCGGTAAACCAAGGGGTTGGAGGAGATCCTCCCGAGCCTCCATCTTTGCCTTCAAGTTCTAGTTCTTCCTCTGAGAATTCTCATCACTCTCAACATTCTAACCATAAAGCCTCTTTTAAGAAACCATTGTTAAAGCTTGATGTAAGGTTTTCTTTACCTATGTTGAATGGAGATGCTAATCCTGAATAGTTAGACAATTGGATCCGACAGGTTCAAGTATATTGTCGTGTTCAGCATATTGACGAAGAGGAAGTTAAAGTGCAACTGGCTTCTCTTCAGTTGGAAGGCACCGCTCTCGTATGGTGGGAGAGAAAGCTACAGGACAAAAGTAAGTGTGGTAAGCTTTTTTCCTCATGGTCAGATTTTAAAACAGAGATAAGGAAGTAGTTCTATCCATTAGGGTATTTACATAAAGAAATGATGGAATGGCAAATGTTGAGACAGAGTAAAGGTCAGAACGTACAAAGTTTCATAGAGGAATTTAGGAAGAAAGGTTTATCATTGAATATTCCTTTGGATTCTTATGAAACTTTAATGAAGTATATTGGTGCACTTCATAGTTATATTCGTCATACTTTGCTCTTGTTTAATCCCACTAGTCTTGACGAAGTTTGTGTGCAAGCCACTCACCTTGAGAACAAGGGGAAACATGTTCAAGAAGATCCCATGAAGAAACCTTCCAATTTCCCACAAAAGACTTTCAAGAAGTTCAAAAGGAAGGGAAAGAAGACCGCTACAGTAATGAGAGAAGGAGAAAAACCATCTTGCACTCATTGCAAGAGGAGCAGTCACAATGAAGAACACTATTGGAAACTACATTCGGAAAAGAAACTGAAACAATTCACTAGAATGGGGAAGACAAAGACTGTTGCTACAGTGCAACAAGATCTTGGTTCTGAATCAGGAGATGAAGGAAAGATCACAGTAGTTGGAGTACAAGGTAAAGAATCTCTTCATGCTAGTTCAAGTTCCAGTGATGAATCTCATATTGATGAATGAAAGAGGAATGGGTTATTTCATATACGAGTTGTATCTAAACATACTAAGATACATACATTATTTGATATGGGTTCCCAAGTAAACTTAATATCTGAAGCACTTGTCAAGAAGATGGGTTTTATAATGAAACCACATCCAAATACTTACCCTCTTGGTTGGGTATGTGAAAAAGCAAAACTTAATGTCACCAAACAATGTAGGGTTAGATTTACTATTGCTTCAAAGTTGATTGATGAAGTAGATTTGGATGTTGTACTGCTTGATATATGTGGCATAGTGTTGTGAAGTCCTTATCTTTATGATAGAAAAGTAGTCTTCTATCGTCATGAGAAAAAATACCACCTTACTAAAGGGGGAGTGGAATATATTGTTAGAGCCCACAACATGAGGGTGAATACGACGCTTATTAGTGCAGGACAAATGAAAAGACTCATAACCGCTAATAAGAAATATATACTCATGGTCATCAAAGAGAAAGATGTCGGGACATCCAATGCTTTCCAAGGGTGTGATCCATTTCATAAAAAGGAACTAAATGATATTGTTTCTAAGTATGATGATATTTTTCAGGAACTAGATGGATTACCTCCTAAGAGGAAAGTCCAACATGAGATACATTTGCAGCAGGATTCTCCTTTGCCTAATGTGGGCATGTATAGGATGTCAGTTGTGGAAATGACAGAGATCAAGAAGCAGGTACAAGGCTTATTGGATCAAGGGGACATCAGGCCCAGTTCATCTCCTTGTGGTTCTCCGATCATGATGGTGTCAAAGAAATATGGCACATGGCGAATGTGTGTTGATTACCGAGCTTTAAATAAAATCATGATGAAAAATCGATACCCTCTTCCTCACATAGATGATTTACTTGATCATTTAAAGAATGTTGTTTATTTCACTAAGTTGGATTTGCACAGTGGATATTATCAAATCAGGGTTGCAGAACATGATGCATGGAAGACTGCCTTTAAAACCAAACAAGGATTGTTTGAGTGGTTAGTTATGTCGTTTGGGATTTGTAATGCTCCGACAACTTTCATGCATGTGATGAATGGTGTATTCAGGCCTTTCCTGGATGAATTTGTGATTGTATATTTAGACAACATTCTTGTTTTCAGTGGGACTTGGGATGAACATGTCAAGTGTGTAAAGCAAGTAATGGATACCTTGTAGAGGGAAAAGCTGTATGTGAAATTGTCTAAATGTGAATTTGGCAAGACTGCACTTGTATACTTAGGTCACATTGTGGGAGGAGGACAATTGAAGATTGATCCTTCCAAAATTGAAGTGATTTTGAAATGGCCTGAGCCAAAGAGTATAACCGAGATTCAAAGATTCTTGGGTGCAGTCCAATATTGGAGAAGATTCATTCCCAACTTCTCGTTTATTGCAGCCCCTTTGCATGCCTTAACCAGTGTGAATAACACATTTCAGTGGGAAGGAAAGAAACAAAAAGCTTTCAACATTTTGAAGGAGAAGATTAGTACCGCACCAGTATTGGCACTGTCAAATCTTCAACAGCCATTCAAGATCGAGACAGATGCCAGTGGATACACCATGGGTGCAATATTGATGCAATATCGTAAGCCTATATGTTACCACTTTGAGACTTTTAACCAAGTTGTTGTTAACTATCCTACATATGATAAAGAGTTGTATGCATTAGTTCAAAACGTAAAGAAATGGAAGCATTACTTGTTAGGGAAGGAAACCATCATACATACAGATCACCAACCCTTACAATATCTTCAGGCATAGACCAAACTGCAACAATCTCGACACTACAGATGGATGGGTTTTCTACAACAATCTCATCTGGTAATAAAGTACAAGAAGGGTACAAGTAACAAGGTAGTCGATATGCTTTCTAGACCTCCTATTGTTGCTTCCATTATTTTGAAGAATACTTCTTTATCTCATGATAGCTATGTAGAACAATATGCCATCGATGAAGATTTTAAAGAAGTATATGAGAAGCTAACCCATGGTGCACAGGTAGAGAACTATTGTCTACAGGGAAAGTTACTCTATCATTATGGAAATCTATGTATTCCTACAAGTGAACGAGTCCATGTAATACAAGAAGCTCATACTTCTCTTGTATCGGGGTATTTTGGGGTAGGAAAAACTATGGCTCATTTGCAGAGGTTTTGTTATTGGCCTCAAATGAAAGAAATTGTAAGTAAATATGTAAAGGGGTGTGTGATGTGTTCTACTTGTAAGCTCACTAATAGAAAATTGGGGCTATACTCACCACTTCCTATTCCATCCCATCCATGGGAAAGCATTTCCATGGATTTTGTAGGGAGTTTACCAATGACCAGAGGGGGTCATGATTATGTGTATGTCGTAGTGGATAGGTTCAACAAGACGTGTATCTTGATACCATGTAAAAAGAAGATCACTGCTGAGCAGACTGTTAATCTCTTTTTTCAGCATGTTTGGGTTCACTTTGGATTACCCACATCCATTGTCTTCGATTGAGATACTCGATTCCTTGGGGATTTTTGGAATAGCTTGTGGAGAATGATGGACACCAAATTGAAGAGGAGCATTTCTTTTCATCCATAGACCGACGGACAGACAGAGGTGGTAAATAGAATAGTGGTACTTTTTCTTCGAGGCTATTGCAGCAAGCATCCTAAGTTATGGGATGAACAGATACCTTATGTACAACATGCTTATAATCAAGCTTTACATTCACCCACTCAAAGTTCACCTTTTGAGACGTGTTATGGATACCTACTAAAGGTTCCTTTGGACTTGATGTATGGGAGAGATGTCGATGTGAATGAAGAACGCACAGAGGACAAAGCCCGCAAGTTCATCTAGAGGATTCAACAGATACACCAAGCAGTCAGGGAATAGTTGGAGAAGAGTCAAGCACAGTATAAAGCTCGGCATGACAAGCATAGGGTTTATCATCAATTCCAGGTTGGAGACTGTGTATGGCTTCATATTAGCAAGGAACGACTGAAGGGTCAAGGCAATAAACTTAAGCCCATCCAATATGGACCCTTCACTAATTTGGAGAAAAGAGGCACTGATTCTTTTCGTTTAGATCTTCCACCTTATATGCAAATATACTCAGTTGTGAACGTAGAGAACTTGAAACTTTTTGAACCTCCCATGATCATGGATCAGGATGAGGAATTTTCAATACCATCAATTGATGAGTTTGCACCTGAGTACTTAGATGAGTTAGAAGAATATATCATCCTGGACAGAAGGATGAGGACTTCATGCAGAGGTAATGTTGATTATCTTCGAGTAGGCTTAAAGGGCACACATCCAAGCAAGGCAAAGTGGATTGAGAAAAATAAGGTGAGGGAACTCTTCCCTCACTTACCAATTGATTGATGAAATCTTTTGGTGGTCCAAAATTCTCTCAGTGGGAAGGCGTGATCCAAAATGGATTCAGAGAAGGTTAAGAGAACTCAGAACACATAGAAGCAAATTAGAACGCTCAGAATGGCTTCAGCGGGCAACAAAAGGGAAAAAATTCAAAGTTCCTAAAACATAGTGAAAATGGAATAATCACGAATAGCACATCGCAATATTTCTAACAGCGCAAACGGCTTGTCAAACGGAGTTATGGATCAAAAGTTATAAGTGGTCAAAGTTCAGTCAAACTTGGTCAAACAGGAAAAAGTCAAAGTGACACGTGGAACCAATGCAAGGGTGACACGTGGCACAAGTGAGTTGGTAAGATGACGTGTCATGGAAGACACATGGGCACGTTCGGTGATGACACATGTCAACTTCATTGGCAAATCATATTGTGACAAGTGGCAGTTTTGGTGGACCAGTTATATGGTGCCACGTGGCCCAGTCATGGGCTACCACGTGGCACCCCTCCAATGGCTGGAATGTGAAAAATATTATTTTTCTCCCTAAGAGTCGACCTTGTGACCTCCACTAGCCCAAAGGCCCCACACTCACGTGCTAACCACGATACCACACCTTGATCGTTGTTTGTCATATGGTTCAATTATTATTTAACTGTAAAGTTTGTGCTAATGCGCCAAGAGAGGGGCTAGGCCTTTGGCCCAGCCCCTGGTTACATATTTTACTACATGACCATAAGGTTCTGCCTGCCTGGGGGCTTAACTCGACTGCCTCTAAATTTAGCCTTTCCTCCATTTTCGCCGCCAACTTAAACCACTGCTAAACCAACACCAAAATCTACGCCATAAGTTGTAACCACTTGCCAAAAGGGGAGGCCCATGGGATTGGACCCCAGGACCTCCACCAACTAAATTATTAACTTAGCCTCCACTAACCACTCCACCAACAACCACATTTATTACATAATTGCCGCCAAATTGTATAAGAAGGGCTTTCCACCAGTGCATTCGGACACAAGAGAGCACAGAGAAGGGACAGGATAAACGCATCCGTACAGTACGGATTTGGGCACACTTTTCTAGATTTTGACACGGATTTTGAGATCTGTCAGTCATTAATTGCAAGAGCAGTGGCATGAAAACTGAGGCATAGGTGTCTTGGGGGCCCGAAAGTGTCCGACTTGGATTGAGGCGTGGAGACGGTCATTTTTAGGTAAAACGACGCCACAAACGCAGTGGTGGTGTTGGTTTTCTGATCTGAGCAAAGATTCTATGGCTTAACTCCAGAATGAGGTATACTTATGTATTTTTCCCAATTCTTTTGTGGAGTTAATAAAAAGACCTACCCATTTGAGAGCAGGACCCAGAGATGTAGTCCACCAGGGACGAACTCCATTATCAAGTTCTTTGTGTTCATATTGCATGATTGTGTCTCTTTCATTTTGAGCTTTTCCTTCTTTATGGTGTACTTTTGTTTATGCTCATTTTATGCAATTCTTTAATAACTCACCTGAAGAAAAGATCCCAGATCAATTATGGTATTTTGCATTCAAGTATTTGGTACATAACAAATTCCTGGGGAATTTGGAATTTTGGTCCAAGGATTAGTTTTTCCTATTTTTAATCTCTGTCTGAGAAAATTTAGACCTGTAATTGGTCGAATTTGAATTCAACATAAGGATATGGTTGAATGAGAGAAAGTGGTTAAATAAATTTCCTAATTCGCGGAGGAATTGAAGAAACTTTCATGCTGGAAATGTCGACTGACTGTGCACCCAATTAATTGGTGGCTCTATAGGTTGAAATTTTTTGTACTGGAGAGGAATTGAATAAATGTAATGGTAATCAAGCAACCATGGTAAAATGGAATGAAATTTTCCAAAAGCCCCAATTTCCTACAACTAATAATGGAAAATTCGAAGTGGAAAAAGTCGAACTTGAAAACAACGAACAAATGTTTATGTATAAGGCTTGAATTGGTTGTATTGAGATTAATTATAGATCTCTAATGACATCCTAAGAATGAATTTCATTTTTAGGTGAATTTGAACATTTTTGGAATTTTGGATAATAGGCGAAATTGGAAAAAAATTGGTATTTTTCCGTACGTTGACATCATCATGACGTGGGGAGGGGACACATGCCAGATGACGTGGAAGAATATGACATGTACTGCCATCGTGGAAGGTACATGGAGGCATACAAATGAACAATGACTAAGTGTTGAGACTTTTCAGACAAACTTATGAAAGAAAGGTTATAAGACTGTGATTCTGTGAGTCCGAAGAAGTGGAAAAATGGCTAAGTATTGGGAATTTATGTAAGTTTGTGAGTTCACAAGTTTGAAGAAGTGGAAAAATGGATAAGTATTAGGACTTATTGTGAATCCATAATTCTGTGAGTCTATGAGTCTAAAGAAGTGGAAAAATGACTGATTATTGGTAATTATTGTGAGTCTATGAGTCTAGGAGTTCGAAGAAGTGGAAACACGGCTAAGTATTGGGAATTATTGTGAGTCCGTGAGTCCGCGAGTCTGAAGAAGTGGAAAAATGGCTAAGTATTTGGACTTATTGTGAGTCTATAAGTGTGTGAGTCCAAGAGTCTGAAGAAGTGGAAAAACGACTAAGTATTGGGACTCATTGTGAGGCTGTGAGTCTGTGAGTTCGAAGAAGTGGAAAAAAAGCTAAGTATCAGGACTTCTTGTGAGTTCGTGAGTCCATGAGTCCAAGGAAGTGGGAAAATGACTAAGTATTAGGACTTATTGTGAGTATGTGAGTCTGTGATTCTGCAAGTTTCAAGAAGTGGAAAAATGGCTAAGTATTGGGACTTGTTTTGAGTCTGTGAGTTTGTGAGTCCGAGGAAGAGGAAAAACGACTAAGTATTGGGACTTATTGTGAGCGAGTGAGTCGCGAGTCCAAAGAAGTGGAAAAACAACTAAGTATTGGGACTCATTGTGAGTCTATGATTCCATGAATCTGAAGAAGTGAAAAAATGGATAAGTATTGGGACTTATTGTGAGTCTGTGAATCCGTGAGTCCACGATTCTGAAAAAGTGGAAAAACAACTAAGTGTTGGGACTTTTTGTGAGTTCGTGAGTCCATAATTCTGCAGGTCTGAAGAAATGGAAAAATGGCTAAGTATTGGGACTTATTATGATTCTATGAGTCTAAAGAAGTGGAAAAATGGTTAAGTATTGAGACTTTTTAGAAAGACTTATGAAGGAAAGGTTACGAGTTTATAAGTCTAAAATTCCGCGAAGAAAAAAGAAACTAAGTGTGCACAATAGGTATTGGCGTGTGACGCAGAAGTTGTGCACAGTAGTTATTAGTGAATGAAATAAAAGTGGTACCTCAGGTACAAGTAACAAAGTAGGGTCAGTTCCTCAAAATGTGGAACGATTACTTGGGGAAGCTACCAGCTGAAAATGTCTATACTCGAAGTAATGGATATGCATGAAGATGAGACTATGGAAGTGTGGAGAGATGGTTTCATAACAGGGAGAGGTACTCTCAGAAAAATCACTATGACGAGAATATTTCACGAGATGATTAAAAGAAAAGACTAAAGAATGATAATGTAAGATTCTAGATGCATCCATGAAGGCTTGAGAAGCCAGGAAGAGAAAATTTATGGGTGAAGGAAATTACTACAACAAATCCATTGATTCTAATTAGAGTGGAATCAGGGAAGAAGAGAGAAATATTTACTCTTTGAATTAGTGAAGATCCATTCATCATAAAGGGCGTCAACATACAAATAAGGTAATACATTGTGGGGAGGGTTGTTCTCAAATGAATGATCTATCATGATGCTCGTTTCTGATAAAGAAAGAGAGAATGTGTACTTGGATATAAAGGAAACATTTCCAAGGGTTGGTCCTACATTTTTTGGATAGCACCCTCATGATGGTTATCATAGTATCACAGTGGAAGCTTGGTTGTATGAAAAACTTCAGAGTGAAGTAATTGTTGATTTTTCAATGAGCTATGGCTCATGCATTTAATTCAATTTTTTATTTATCTTTTAACTTGAACCATAACTACTACAACAAACCAAGATCACAAGAAGAATAACCATGCACAAGAACACAAGAAGTATCATGGGAAAAACTTCTCAGCAAGGGAAGAAAACCCAGCCAATCCTTTGTTATATTATTCAAGAGAAATACCTCCCACACCATCAACAAACATAGCACACGAGAGGGTGTTGTAATTCTCATAATTTCAGACCACAACTTCTGAAATTATGAGATGACACAATGTTCAGTGTGTTTCCTCAATGGGGATTCACCTTTATTTATATAATACTTGTCACATCAAATGATGTGTCTATTGGAACAATAGGGATGACTCAATAACTCAAAATATAATTAATAATTACCATATTAATTATCTTTTACATTAAGGCAGGGTCGACCTGTACCCTTTACATAACAAATAGGGTTACAGGTAAGTCTAAATCTTAAACCATATAGCAAGGGATATCATACACCCACTAGTGCTCAGCCACTAGGGGCACATCCATCTATGATCAAACACATGGATGTCTCTCTATCTCCATGTGTCTCACAACAGAACCACACTCACTAGTGCTCAGCCACTAGGATCATGTTCACCTGTGCTCATTCACAGGCACGTCCAACTCAATAGATATTATTTCTCACTGTGTTACATAGGAGGGTCATATGGATTTCATCATCTCAACTCTCTTCTCAGAGGAGGCTAATACATCGTTTCATCTCTGTCTTAGAACAATGCACCCAACTCATGGTATTTCACACATTCACCTGTTCTCATCCACAGGCATGTCCAACTCAGCAGATCTTCTTTCTCACTGCATTACATAGGAGAATCATCTGCATTTCATATCAACTCTCTGTAAGGAGGAGGCCAACACAACGTTCCAGTTCTATCTTAGATAGGAACCACACACCCAAATCATGGTCTCTCTCTCATGCCTGTGTCCTGGAGGATGTCTCACACAGTTGTAATCATCAACACTCCCTCTCAACTAGGGAGGCATTCTCTGCCAAGTCAGTTTCTCGTGGAAGTACTTGAACTTTATATTGGAAAGAATTTTGGTGAAGATATCTGCAATATTCTCATGTGTAGAAAGGTACTACATATGTACTTCTTTCCTCTACACCATGTCTCTGATATTTTATTTCAACGTGTTTTGAACACAGGGTTCTCAAAGAGCTTCACACAGCTCTGGTTATAATAATAGAATCCATCTCATGATCAAATCATTCTGTCAGAGGCTTGTGAATCCATACTTCTTCACGAATTTCCACACTCAACGTTATATGCTCTGCTTCTACAGTACTCAAGGTCGCATAGCTTTGTTTCCTGTTGCACTAGGAAACCATGGAAAACTCTAAGGTCAAACAAAAAATGAATATGCTCTTCTGGTCCGCTATAGTCTTTGCTCAATCTTTATTGACATATCCTTGCAAACTCAAATTCACATTGGAGGCATATCTCAGGCCATATCCAATTGTGCCTCATATATATCTCAATACATGCTTTACTGCTATACATTGAGTCTATCTCGGTCGACTCATGGATTTACTAAGAACATTCGCTGCATAGCATATATCAGGTATGGTGTTAACTAGATACATCAATGATCCAATCAGCTGTCAGTACACATGTGGATCAATCTCGTCTAAATTATCATCATTTATTTTTCGACAAATCCATCACCATCGGTGTAGACATGGATTTGCATTCTGTCAAACTAAACCTCTTTAATATCCCCACTGTATATTTTCCTTGACTTAGGAAAAGTCTCATTGGTCCTCTATCATACTTCTTGTCCCAAGAATTAGTTCATCATACCTAGATCCTTCTTCTCAAAATTAGAAGTTGAGACTTGCTTGTATCCAACAACATGACTTTCTCAAGAATTCATCAAAATCAGGCTCTCGTCACCATAAAGTAATAGTATAGATTTGGATTAGCAACACTCTTGTTGAAACCCAAACTCATCAAGAATCCATCTATCTGATGTAGTTTCCAACTCATGGATGGTATTACAGATGGAAGTGCATCAGGCTACTGAATCAATATGTCTCATCATAGTTTTACTCCCTCTACTCATGAGAATCCTCTGACTACAAGTCTCGTTTTGTAATTTTCGACACTTCCATCATCTGCATGTATTTTTTCCTCTTGTAGAGTTTTTCAAGCCCAGACAGGCCTTTTTATGGCTTACTGCAAAGTCTCTGGGAATATCAACTGGAACAAATGGATCAACAATTGTCTCCCTCTGAATTGATAAAGGGGTGTAGGTATTTTTCTTTTCTTTCTTCTCAAATAGTTTTGACTCCCTCTCAGTCAAATGACTTCCTCTAAAGTCTTGAAGGAAGAACATATTCCTTTCTTGTTAACCTGCCTGGAACAAGGAAACAAGCGAAAGGAAACAAGACAAGAATATCTCCTAGAGGAGATTCATGAGTACATATCTAGAATAAAAACAATTTAAGGATTGTTGTGACAGCTACAACACCTACTTTTAATGTAGCATGATAATTAAAACAATCAAACCTGGAGTCTTCACTCCCAGTGTGTTGTTCTTTTGTATATACTAAGATCCCTATGGATCCATGATTGCGCCAAGGGTTCCTTCCTCCTGCAAGTACCCTTATGACAATGATGCAAATAATGTATATACAAGTGCATACCTGAGAGTGTACATCAATGGAGGTTGTGCTTGTTTGTCAGTTTCATGATGATCAATGAAATTTCTCGTTTTTTTTCCATGACATTATGTTGTTGTAGCTTCCTGTGGCCACCAGCCACTGCTACATTCGATAAACATACTTGTTTTCCCTTGTAGCCACTTATACAAGTCTCTCCATCAACCTTGTAGCTCAAGACTGTAATCAAGGTTTTATTGTTGTTTGTATATGACATAAGTAATAATGAGAATCTACTTGTTGTCAACCAATGTCTGGATTTTATAAAATAACCTTGAGTTTCTTAGAAAAAATATTTAAGACCAAAAACTTCAAGCAACTACTGTTGTTATCTTAAATTTCCTCTTTTGTCTCCTTGCTAGCCAAAGATCTGGTTTCCTACATTTTTCTTTATTGCAAAAGCAAGTTCAAAATTTCCATAATAGTAATAAATCTTTATTCCTTCGCTTTTTAATCTTGGCATCCATATCAATAAGTTGATCTCTTAAGAGTTCTATTTTTGAGTCTGGAGAGGTGATTTATAACTAAGTCACCTTCTTCCATTCTCAAACTATGCAACTTATTAGAAGTCTCATAATGGCCTTATGTGTATCCTTGGCTTCTTGAGAGGTCTCTAGATATTGAACATGTGGAATTATTTCCATATATATGAGATGCTGATAGTTGCAAGAACTTCATGAGTAGATGGAACACCATAGGAAAGAACATCAACAACATCCTTCTATAATTGCTAGGATATACACCAACACCACCATTAAATACTTGCTTCAATATATGACATCAAAAGATGACAGTATGGAGCAATAGGAAAATAGAGATATAACTTAGAAATTTGACTTGTCCACAGGTCTTTGTAACTATGTTGTCTTTGTAAGAGTATTTTTGAGTTCGCGTTGTTTACCTAAAATCTAAAATCTCTTCCGAAGGAGATCAACATTTTGGAGATTCGGTGTTTACAGGTTTTTTAACTTTTTCTCCCTATTGCAAAGCAATTATGGCTTTCGACGGTCATCACTGTTCTTGTAGTTTTAGCAGTGCACTAGGGATTACTGCGGATTTCCAGTTTACGGTTCTTGTAGCTACATCAGTGCGTTGGCAGATCCGTTTCACCTTCACCATTATTATGGTTGCAATAGTGCACTTGGGGGCTACTGCATGTAATGCCATTCTTATAGCTCCAACGGTGCGTTGGGTGTCTACTCTGGGTTTCCCATTAACAGTCAACACGGATTTTTCTGTCCACTGGGATTCAACTGTCTTTACGATTCTTATAGCTATGAAGGTCCATTGGGGGTCGACACCCCTTGCGGTATACGTTGGGATGCAGGATCACTCTGAAACAGTCCGTACAGTTACAGTTGAAGGTTCGTCCAATAGTTTAGACCAAAACGTGAATTCAATGACCATTCCTGCCCTCAGTTTAGACACCTTGACTAAGAAGTCCTTATCATCTTCTTTGGTTAAGGATGCCACCGTAACCCTATCTGCCTTGTTGGAACAGACAGTCGCGGACTCACAACAATCAGGAGTGAATTCAATTTCGAGGGAACCAGACACAGAGCTGGAAGAAAACTTAAGAAACGAGAGAAGCAAAACCAAGCTTAGTTCAATTAATCAGAATTGCAGCCAAGACTAGAGGTCTGCGACCAACTATAAGGTTTCTTAGAAATGTGGCTTGGTCTGTGGGTCCTCTTCAAGCCTGCGGCTAGTTTCCCCCTTAAGACCTGCAACTGGAGTTTCAAGCCCTTTCCCTTTTGAAATTGCAAGTGGTCATCTTCAGGACCTGCTCTAAAACCATGTTGATTTTTCAATGAGCCATGGCTCAAGCATTTAATTCAATTTTCTATTTAGATTTTAACTTGAACCATAACTACTACAATAAACCAAGATCACAAGAAGAATAACCATGCACAAGAACACAAGAAGTATATGGGGAAATCCTTCTCAACAAGGGAAGAAAACCAAGCCAATCATTTTCTATATTCTTCAAGAGAAATACCTCCCACACCATCACCAAACTTATCACACAAGAGGGTGATGTAATTCTCATAATTTCATACCACAACTTTTGAAATTATGAGATGAGACAATGTTAAGTGTGTTTCCTCAATGGGGATTCACCTTTATTTATATAAGACTTGTCACATCAAATGATGTGTCTATTAGCACAATAGGGCCGACCTCAATAACTCAAAATGTAATTAATTATTACCATATTAATTATCTTTGACATTATGGTGGGGTCGACTTGTACCCTTTACATAACAAATAGGGTTATAGGTAAGTCTGACTCTTGAAAAATATAGCAAGGTATATCATATACCCACTACTGCTCAACCACTAGGGGCACATCCATCTGTTCTCAGCCACAGGGATGTCTCTCTATCTCACTGTGTCTCACCGGAGAACCACACTCACTAGTTCTTAGCCACTAGGATCACGTTCATCTGTGCTCATCCACAAGCACGTACAACTCAATAGATATTCTTTCTAACTGCGTTATATAGGAGGGTCATCTGGAGTTCATCATCTCAACTCTGTGCTCAAAGGATGCTAATACATCATTTCATCTCTATCTCAGAACAATGCACCCAGCTCATGGGATTTCACACATTCACTTGTGCTCATCCACTGGCACATCCAACTCAACAGATCTTCTTTCTCACTGTGTTACATAGAAGAATCATCTAGAGTTCATCTCAACTCATATAGAAACCACACACCCAACTCAGGGGCTCTCTCTCAGGTCTGTGTCCTAGAGGATGTATCACACAGTTGTAATCATCAACAATAATGTGGGTGTGTGCATGCTAAAGAAGTGCCAACTAGTGCATGGACAATGCATTATGTACAGATTGGATCCAGAAAATGAAATCAGGTTCTAAGGAAAGGTTTTTTCATACAGGGAAGAAATATTATATGGTGGATTGATGTCCTTGAACATCTTAAGATAATTGAAACAATTTTCTTGAAGGGAAAACAATAAGGAACCATGAAGAAGACAATGAAAATAAGGAACCATGAAGAAGACAATGACTATATGCTTTGTATAGAATGCAAAAGAAATAAAATATAAGGATAATCTATATCAAGTGGAACAAAGACGTAAGTGACATTCCATGGGTGGAAAGTATCATTGGAATCTATGATGGAAAGTAAGAGCTAACTCCTTCCAGTTAATTCTATGGAGCCGAAAAAGAAGACACCGTGTCGCATTCATTATGTTGAATTTGACTATGTAAGTCGAATTAAAACCAAATGGCCAAGGAAGGAGAAAATAATGGTTCAAGAAACCACAAGTTTTGAAGTGTTCATTCAAGGATAGGATAAACTAGTTTGGTCCAGAAAATTAAATAGAGGTTAAGGATCTAAATTCAATACGAGAGCATGATTGGAAATGTAATTTGATCATGTATGTGTTTGGTCAAATAGACCCAAGAACTCGTTTAATGCTAAAATTAATATCAGCATAGTATGTGGCTGGAAAAGAAAAGGTAGCCAAGAGTGGATTGGCTAGAGAAGAGCTCAGGGAAGAAATAATCATGTACAAGGATTACAGTGAGAGCATGAAAAGGGATGCAGGAATCCAGTAAGACTTAGGGAACAGACAGTAACAAGAAGGAAATTTGTACATGAATAAAGAGGTTGAAGCAATTGCAAACATGATATGACATGTTGGACAACCATACTTAGCACAAGAAATTGGCATGCAAATTCATTTATGAGCATGTTGATGATACATTATTAGTGCATATAAATATGCATTGATGAATGCATATTTATTAATATACATGTATAACATAATAATAATAGTATTAGTATATTGATTGAATATATATTAATATGAAACATGTTAATGGTGGTTGTTGTACCATGAAAGAGAGAATTCTTGCATGGTTGCAAGTGCTACTAAAAATATTGTTGCATATGGAAGGGAGAAACATAAAGCTTAAGTGTGGATTATGAGGCTTATAATAGAGACATGAGAGATTCTATTATTATCAACTATCCGGGTAGCATTAAACTTGTTTAATGGAAGCTATGCAAGCATGAGTTTTTGCTAAAGGAAATTTTGGTAAGAATTTCCTCAGCCAGATTTTATTTTATCACAATATCATATTATTGAATGCATTAATGGGAGTAAGATACCAATAGGTGTGGTAAAGGTTGGAAGCCTGTAATAATTATCATAGATGCATGCAATCACAAAAGGAATTAAACAATGCACTCAAGCATCACAATTTTATCATGCATAATTGAAACTCTACTGCTTACTAGGCATGAGTGCAACTCTCAAAGCATATCTATTCAATGCATATTTCCAATGATTTTTATAATTCTGTATATCTAAGTCATGTATCTCACCATTGATAAATTGGAAAGTCTGGCCAATGTTGTTATAACCCTAATTTTCACCAGACATGCTTACCTGGCATCAGGCCATCTTAGATTCCTTCTTTGCCAAAACATTGTTGAACAACTCTTCTTAAAACCCCCTTTTATAAAGGCCCACGCACCCTTCTACATTACTGCACGTGTGTACACGCTAGTTGACCCAAGACAACCCGCATGTACCTACAAAAGCATGAAAAAAGAAAAGTTGTTGACGGAACACATAGCTTTGGGTAAGTTAACTAAACCTTTTGGCCATGCATGGCCAGACATTCGACCAAATACCTAGCTTCTTATAGCCTATAAAAGAATGGTTAGGGGTCCCATTTGGAGGAGGAGAATCATAGTAAAGAAACTATACCCGATTAAGCATTCCCTTTGTCCCAACCTTTAGCCATCCTTGTGCAAAGAGAAGTATAGAGAAAAGCAGTTGCAAGACAGTGGAAGAAGAGCGCAGGACCAGGATTGAGGAACAGTAGTCGACTTTATCATTGTAAGGTATCATTGTGAAGTTAATAAAAGATTTTCTTTTCTCGTCCCACCATATGAGATTGTCATTATTGGAATATTGATTGTATGATTGATTAAATCTCTAACCCATTAGTTTATAGATCAAATGCACATGGAGTTATTTGTTTGTCTTTAGTGAATGTAGGTCAACATTGGAAGGAGAGTTGCAGTCAAAGAATGACCAAGCGCGAAAAGGAATCGACATCAAACATGAAGAATAAGGTATGTCAATTTAATCTCTTCAGCCTTGTATTTACGTATGAGTAATGGGGGTCTAGGCATGGGATGATGGTAAAAAGTAAAAATCTTTAGGTCATTTCTGCATGCATGATAAAATGCTCAGTGCTAGTCCATAGGAGGGATTTCCCACCCACAACAGAATTGGCGACCATACTGGGGAATCTCTAGGGTTTCTTGGAATGTTTTTTCTTGGGTATTTTCAAAAAATGGTTTCATTCCTTGTTTTTAAAGTTTCTGCAAAAGTCTGAGCTAACAGAGATTCTGGTCTTCCATACCAGTTATCTATGTTTCTTTTCTTGAATGCATCTTTTTTTCAAGACCCACAGAGGTACACGCGACCTGTATAAGGTCTGCACGCATGTACCTGCACCCTATCTTCCCACAACCCGCATGTACACGTTAGCTGAGGAAGTGTCAGTGCCGTGTATGATTCCAGAAAGTTTATTTTAGAGAGGCAAACATCCTCTCCTCTGTTAGAAATAATCCTTCTCAGGGGTTTTCTGGAACTCTTTCTAGTCTTTGTTGTTTGCAGTCTATAGCTTAGGTTTCACCTTAGATTGGTTTGTTCTATGAATTTTTCCTTGAATTGTTTTCTTTTTTCTGTCAAAGTAAGTGTCTGAGTCTTCAAGAGATTCTCGTTCTCAGTACCAGTAGTCTCTTCTTGAGCTTGATTGCTTGTCCTTTCATATTTTAGAGTTTCAAAAGTACATGTGGCCTGTATAAGGTCTGGACGCATGTACACATGCCCTGAAT
Source organism: Picea engelmannii (assembly GCA_009831015.1). Classification (NCBI taxonomy): domain Eukaryota; kingdom Viridiplantae; phylum Streptophyta; class Pinopsida; order Pinales; family Pinaceae; genus Picea; species Picea engelmannii. The sequence continues at coordinate 21,979 of ML809506.1, read as the reverse complement.
TTACACTGCTCATGTGCACATGCTTGCTGTTGAATTGTCAGCAGCATGCCTATGGAGAATTTTTTTGTTTAAGGTGAGGCAGTCATCATTTCCTTTGTCAAGAATTATACCTCTCAGGTTTCTTGGATCTCTGTCATAATCAGTTTTAGCCTAGGTTGTAATCCAGCATAGCTTTCTTTTTCATTTAAAAGATTTTTTTTGTTTCCTAGATTTTTTAACTTATTTTTAGCTTGAAATTTTAAGAAAAATGAGTTGCATTTTTGAAAAAAAAATCCCCCTCATGGCTGGGGGGGCCATGAATCGTGCATTCATCAGTTTCTTTTAGAATATTTTGTTATTTCTGCTTTGATTGGAAGAAAATATAAAAAAAAAAAATAGTTTGTTAGATTTCTTTCTTTCCTGGCATTTTCTTTGCATTGTTAATTGAAAAAGAAAAAGAAATTAGCATAGCGTTGTGTTTTCTTCTAATTTTAAAAAGCATTTCAAAAAAAAAAAATTAAAATTATAATCATTCTTTGTCAATGTTCATATAAGTTTCATCATTTTTTGCAAGAGTCTTAACACCATCAGTTTCACTACCGTACCCTTTTGAGTAAATCAAGCCAATAAAAAGAACGCTAATTAAAATTTACTAGACTTTATGTTTGTAGGGTCCATCAACTAGATTAGCCTAGAGCCTTGATTTAGGTTGGAGAGGAAACTCTTCAAGGCTATAAAACAAACATATGATTCTATGCTAAGGAGTGTAGAAGTCCATTATCATGAAATTTATTTGGGACCCCCCTCTAACATAGGGGATAAACATGAGGTCGTGTGTGGAAAGGTAGCGGAGATAACCCCTCCAAAGCCGAACCAATCGTAGTGGAGAACACATATAGAGGGCTTGTCTTGGGATTATGTTAATTCCATTTGCCACAGAGCTTCATGGGTCTCGAATCTATTCGAGGTCCTTAGTTGTATTCTGGACCACTTGCTTTCGATACCCTTGGCAGGTTTCGGGCTTGATACCCTGTTCATTGTGGTCCACCCGACTGTCGATTGTACCTGCCTGGTGACTGTTCACGCTCTAGCAACCTAGTTGCCTATATTTCTAGTGACATACACAAGTAACTGCGGGGGTATACCGCGATACCTAGGACAGACATCGGGCCACTCTTTGCAGAGTATACCCAGAGGGTGCTTCCATTTTCAAGTTGCACTTGCATCGGTAAGTTGCTCTAGTGTTGGTTGSTGTAACTGTTCTTCCAACTAGTTAGTCATTTGCTTGATTTGCCTTTAGGAACTTTTAGTTTGTGCTATKTGCTCCCTAGTTTTYCATAGTGAGTTAGTTAGTTGTGGATTTGGGTCTTTGACCTAGGGTGGTAGAMCGCCYACTCCGYCGATCATGAGGAATTTTTGGTCTTCCGCTTAGAAACGTGGAGCCACCTTTTTATAGGCATTGTTTTGATACCACTGGTTCTTCAGAATCAGTGTGTGAGAATTTTACGAATTTGAACGATCCCGCAAGGGGAGAACATATGCATACGATCTTCATGGCTAAAGTTCCCGACGATACCAACCAAGGAGCCCCTTCACAAGGGGATTCTTGTGCTTTTCCCTTCTTTGGAAACGTTGGTGTCCCTTTGATGGCCACTTTGTACATTCCTGGGTTGAATGTGGGATTATCGATTTGGTTGGGTATCATTCCAAATGTCCCAAATTATCTTGACGCTTCTTAGTTAAGCACTTTATGTCATGGGCACCTGTTGATGTTTCTTTGTCAGAAAAGTCTTCTCCTCCTCCTTCTCCCGCCTCTGGTGAAAGTACAATTACTAGTAACCAGAAGTCTAAACGAAATAGAAAGAGGAATAATAGGAAGAAGAAATCACCAACCTTTGCGAGTCATATTGGAGATAGGTCAACAACCTCTGCAAGTCATGTTGAAGACCAGCACCCATCCTCTGCAAGTTATGCTGGGGGAAATCACCCACCCTTTGCAAGTCATGTTGGAGATGTGCAACCAACCACTGCCAGTCATGTTGGGGGCATTGATTCTATTGAGAAACCTAGATGGATAGGATGTAAGCCTAAGTTCCCTTGTAAGCTTTGCAAGGGAGATCACCTTACTCATTTATGCCCTGGCATTCCAGAGGTACAAAGATTGTGGTCCTTGTCTGCAAGCTATTCTGATTCTGAGTCTTCTAAGGTTTCCTCATAGTATATTCAACCATTGGTTGAGCAAGTGGTCATGCCGATGCATTCATCGGTTGATCCCACTCCTCTTTTGGGGGGTGAGGTGCCTTTAGAATTTATAGTCTCTCAGCCTATTCAACCATTGGTTGAGAAAGTGGTCATGCCGATGCAGTCATCGGCTGATCCCAGTCCTCTTTTGGGGGGTGAGGTGCCTTTAGACCTTGTAGTCTCTCAGCCTATTCAACCATTGGTTGAGAAAGTGGTCATGTTGATGCAGTCATCGACTGATCCCACTCCTCTTTTGGGGTGTGTGGTGCCTTTAGACCATGTAGTCTTGCGACCTATTCAACCATTGGTTGCAAAAGTGGTCATGCTGATGCAGTCATCGGATGATCCCACTCTTCTTTTGGGGAGTGATGTGTCTACCGACTATGTTTTTAGCATTTTTGGTTCAGTACTTTCAAAACAAGGGGGCATTCCGCTCGTTTGAGCACACCCCCTTCAAGCCCTAGGATGGTTTCCTTTGATTGGAATGACCTTGTTGAGCCTCGTCTTCCTTCTGCCACACCTTTTAAAATAAGGGTTGAATTTAATTCAACAAACATTTATCGATGTATTGTGGATGAGGGAGCCTCTGCAAGTATTTTATCCTCCCCGGTTTGGAAAGTCTTGGGATCCCCTGAGCTTGTGTCTTCTTCATATGAGCTGCTGGATTTTGATAGACATCCTAGTGAATATTTGGGGGTTCTTCCTTAGTTACCTATATCTTTAGGTGGGAAGATTGTCCTTGTTGATTTTATAGTGGTGCAAGGCCCGTTAGATTTCAATATGCTTCTCGGGCGTGATTATGTATATGCTATGAATGTTGTGGTATCTACGCTCTTTCAGGTGATGCATTTCCCTCACAATGGAAGCATTGTCACTATCGACCAGCTAGCATCTGATAATCACCATCCTAATTCGGCATTATTTCAGACTACCCCTTTATATGTTCCTAGCATTCGTGTAGACTCTACCCCACCATGGGTTAATTATGTGGCATCTTATCGTCGGGGTTTAATTGCTTCTAAGAAGGAACTGGTGCAATCATGTGTTCCCTCTCGATACTTGGTCTCAACAATTGATCCATTGGTTTATCCAATGGGGGCATGGGAGGCCTTACTTCCCTCTCTTGGTCCAAGTGGGCTTGAGTATCCTTCTGCGTCTGATCTGATTGTTTGTAGATCCTAAAGACCTCATGCTCGTGATTCTTCGCTGATAGAATCTGCTAGTCCTAGCCAAAACTTCCATCGTCATATGGAGTATGGTCAGTTTACTTCACGCTTTGGGATTTTCGACCCTCATTTGTGTGATTTCTCAGATTTTCAATTTCCTTCAGATGAGGCTATCCTTGAAGCCATGACTACAATCTCTATCCCGCAGGAGGACTTACATCGTGGTTTGTGTTTTCTTCCCTTTTGGGAGACTTCCCAAGTTTACTATCGAAGAGACTCTTGGTCTGAGCCTAGCAGCGGGATTTACCTGAAATAGTTTCATACATGAGTCGTAGCCCCAAACGGGTCTTCTTTTAATCCCTTTTCAGACCCTCTAAACATGAAAATATTGCCGAGCGATCTTGTGGCCTTTCACGCTCGTTAAATTGAAATTTGAAGTCACGTCTATCTGGCGGTAGTTTACATATTTTTCGGTCCAGACGGTCAACTGTACGAACAAAGGTATACTCTAAGGAACTTCAGTTCTCTAGAAGAGTACCCTCAGGTATAATTTTAACCCTTTTTCGGGCTTGAGGGACTAAATTTACAAAAAAGGAACCCCCACAGAGTCCATAGTTAATCTCTTTTCAGACTCCCTAAAATTGAAAAGATCATCGAGTGACCTTATTCTTTCACACTCATTAAAATGGTCCATAAGAACATTCCTGATGGAGTCCATAGTTAATCTTTTTTCAGACTCCTTAAAAATAAAAAAATGGTCGAGTGACCTTGTCTTTATCACACTCATTAAAATGGTTTTGAATAGACGTCTTTTTGGTGCTAGTTTACCCCTTTTTCGAACTGACTAGACTACCTTCGAAAAAGGTACCCCAGTGGAGTCTCCTTTTACGTTTTTCAGACTCTCTAACTATGAAAAACCACCAAGCTTACCTTCTCTGGGCTCGTTAAACTTACATCGAAGGACGTTACCATTGTGTGTTTTATTAATCACATTTTCATACATGTGTCTTTGGCATAATGCCAGCTCCATGTTGCTCTCAACTAAACCATCTAAAGCATTCCTTATACGCAAGCCCTGTAGCACTTTGCCTCTGTGTCTTGACAGCTTTGGCCCCTAGAGGATTTTTCCTTAGTTTCCTTACTTTGAACATCAGTGTTTTCCCTGCGCCTTGAACTTGTATGTTTGCAACACTCATTCCTCCTTTGTAGCGTAACATTCTTTTATTATTTTTCCAAAATTATTGAAAAAGACAAAAAAATTAAAATATACCCCAAAAAGAGGAAGGGAAAAGTATTTTCTTTATTGGCAGCATAATGAGTCACCCTTGGATAAATCACATCTGTCCGTTTGTTCGTCAAACTATGGAATTTAATATGACCTTAGGAAGTTGTTCTTGCTACATAGAGTTGTGTCAACCTCCATTTGGTTATTCTTCCAAACATATGGAGAGTTTGTGTTGCCTCCTGCCTCGTAAACTTATGTTAATTCCATGCTTCTTGAATCTTATCATTTGTTGTGCTATTGTCCAAGGGAAGTTTTTACCAAGCCTGAGTCGGCCCCTCTGCAGTTTGTCTCTTGCCCTTATGCCCGGCCATCCTTAACGTCCAATCAAGTCTTTGTTCAAAATCAATGAAGTCTTTAGTCTGATCATCAAGATTCTCTGGTCCATGACCGACGCGCCGTCGAAGACCTATGGGTAGTGAAGTCGTACATCCATATTACACTCCTACCCGAGTTTTGAATATTTTGAAGTTGTTTCTCGAGCTCTGAAGACCTCATCTCTAGCCATCAGGCCTTATCAGCTTCTAGAAAATGGATACTATACATGTATATATTTTGATTTCAAGATGTAGCTCTGTTGTGTATTGCTCACAGCTACACTTTATATAGTTATATGACATGAATCTACAATGTATTTGATTGGTAGCCATGATTTTATTTTATCCCAAGCATGGGTATGCCCGTCTCGGTGAGACAATTCTTATTTTGCAGACGACACCTCCCGATTTCTAGTCCTTGGGCTCACTTGTTCGGCACATCAGTTAATATTGTTAATGTATTTCGGCCATCAGATGCTCTTCAGACCTCACACATTAGGGGGCATCTGTTATAACCCTAATTTTCACCAGATATGCTTACCTGGCATCAATCCATCTCAGATTCCTTCTTTGCCAAAACACTGTTGAACAACTCTTCTGCACGAGTGTACACGCTAGCTGACCCAAGACAGCTTGTGTGTACCTACAAAAGCACGAGAAAAGGAAAGTTGTTGATGGAACACACAGCTTTGGGTAAGTTAACTAAACCTTTCAGCCATGCATGGTCGGACATTCAACCAAATACCTAGCTTCTTCTAGCCTATAAAATAAGGGTTAGGGGTCCCATTTGGAGGAGGAGAATCATAGTAAAGAAACTATACCCGATTAAGAATTCTCTTTGTCCCAACCTTTAGCCATCCTTGTGCAAAGAGAAGTATAGAGAAAATCAGTTGGAAGATAGTGGAAGAAGAGCCCAGGACCAAGATCGAGGAGAAGTAGTCGACTTTATCATTGTAAGGTATCATTTTGAAGTTAATAAAAGAATTGATTTTCCCATCCCGCCATATGAGATTGTCATTATTGGAATATTGATTGTATAATTGATTAAATCTCTAACCCGTTAGTTCATAAATCAAATGCATGTGGAGTTCTTTGTTTGTCTTTAGTGAATGTAGGTCAGCATTGGGAGGAGATTTGCAGTCAAAGAACGACCAAGCGCAAAAAGGGATCAACATCAAACACAAAGAATAAGGTACGTCAACTTAATCTCTTGAGCCTTGTATTTATGTATGAGTAATGGGGGTCTAGGCATGGGATGATGGTAAAAAGTAAGAATCTTTAGGTCATTTCTACATGCATGATAAAACCCTTAGTGCTAGTCCGTAGGAGGCATTTCCCACCCACAACAAATGCCTTGACACATTCTCCATACACTTCCTATTTCCTTCTCAACTATTTGGATTCCTTTCTTTTCGACATGAGCACTACACCAAGAATATAATTCTGTGGTGTTCATTAGTTTTAACAAAGGTTGCATTCCAAATATTAATTATAGTAGTAAGTTCATTGGATATCAGTGTGGTACATAGCCTTTCCATAATCAAACCTTTCCATAACCAACCATGTCATCGTCTCATACATGACTAGTTTTTCTGGCATCCATTCCTATAACAGGTTCATAGATTTTATAGCTTTGGTTATTACCTCATAACCAAATTACCATGGCATGTTATTATGTCATTATATGCATTCAAAAGCTAAGAATATTTGATAATCATTAAATGCCTCGAGCATTTACCACATCTAGTGGTATCTTGTTCCCATTAATGTATTCAATAATACGACAATGTGATAAAATAAACTCTAGCTAAGGAAATTCTTACCAAAATTTCCTTTAGCAAAAACTCATACCTGCATAGTTTCCATTAAACAAATTTAATGCTACCTGGATAGCTGATAACAATAGAATCTTTCATGCCTATGTTATAATACTTATAATTCACACTTCATATTTATGTTGATCCCTTCCATATGCGACAACATTATTAGCAACACTTGCAATCATGCAAGAATTCTCTCTTTCCTGGTACAACAACCACCATTAGCATCTTTCATATTAATATATATTCAATCAATAGACTAATCCTAGTCTTATTATGTTATACATGTATATTAATAAATATGCATTCATCAATGATTATTTATATGCACTAATAATGTATCATCAACATGCTCATAAATGCATTTGCATGTCAATTTCTTGTTCTAAGTATGGTTGTCCAACAGGCCATATCATGCTTGTTGCTACAACAATTTCTTCAACCTCTTTATTCATGTACAACTTTCCTTGTTGTTCTTGGTTTTTCCCCAAGTCTTACTGGATTCTTGTATCCCTTTTTGTGCTCTCATTGTAATCACTATACATGATTATTTTTACCATGAGATCTTTTCTAGCCAATCAACTCTCGGCTACCTTTGTTTTTCTAGTCACATACTATGTTGATATTAATTTCAGCATTAAACTAATTCATGTATCCATTTGACCAAACACATACATGATCAAATTACATTTTGAGTCATGCTCTCTTATTGAATTTAGATCCTCAACCTATATTTACTTTTCTAGACCAAACTAGTGCATCCTTTCCTTGACTAAACACTTAAGAACTTGTGCTTTCTTGAACCAATCTTTTCTCCTTCCTTGGCCATTTGGTTTTAATTCGACTTGCATAGTCAAATTTAGCATAATGTAATGCCACACAATGTCTTATTTTTCGGCTACTTAGAAAGAACTTGAAGGAGTTAGCATTTCTCTTACCTGCCATGATAGATTCCAGTGATACTTTCCACCCTTGGAATGTCACTTATGGCTTTGTTCCACTTCATATAGATTCTCCTTATATTTTATTTCTTTTGCATTCTATACCAAGCATATAATCATTTTCTTCTTCATGGTTCCTTATTGTTTTCCCTTCAGAAACCTTGTTTTTGTTATCTTAATATGTTCAAGGACATGAATCCATCCTAGAATATTTCTTCTCTATATGAAAAAACCTTTTCTTAGAACTTGATTGCATTTTTTGGATCCAATATGTACATAATGAATTGTTCATGCACATGTTGGCACTTATTTAGCATGCACATGTTGGTCTCTGGTTTTGATCATGTTTTTTGCCTATATTATATTCCACAGACCTCCATTTATATGTCAGTACCACCCTTTTGGCCTTGTTTTGACATAATTGACATCTCCCTACCATTCAATGGGGTTACTTAAGGTATCTTTACATTTCAAGCTATTTTTATGCACTTTGATGCTTTAAATTGATATTGGAACTAATCTCGCTTGGGTTAGGTACCACTTCTATTTTTGGAATAGGATGTCGGTACCAGGTACCAACTCGTACCCGTGGAGATACCAATGGAGCCGCTCAAGATCTGTG